>CM022303.1:643709312-643971173 GCA_011799875.1 Thinopyrum elongatum | reverse complement strand
GGTCAAAGCCCGTCCGTGGGAAGTCAAAGGGCTAGATCTCGTGGTTAACCGCTCCAGGGTTAGGTGGAACGGGGGCCCTGGGGGGTAGCAATGCCATCGGAGCGTCGCACCGGCCCATCATACATACGGGGTGGTGTTGTGACATGTCTGAAGAGGCGGCACGCGTCTCCGGGGTGTGGCCCCCCTCACGGACGGCTCCACCGCCGGCACCTGGAGGGGGGAAATGGACGTGGTGGGTCTACATGTAAGTTAATCAAATAATAATACATAAAAAACATAAAAAATTCTACATGAAAAAAATGAAAAATATAACTATGCCGACGGCAAAGCTGCGGCCATAGGGACGGTGTGGCGCGGATCGATGACGTGGCGTCTATGCCGACGGCAGCCGTCGGCATAGATCGCCTTATCCCCTCACGGCTGCCCGTGTCCACTCATTCTCCCCTAGCGCCTGGCCCCGACAACCCCAACTGCTCGCCGCCGCGCCGACTCCCCGCCCCTTGCCGCCGCCGCCGCACTCGCCCCCGCCCCCTGCCGCCGCCCACTCCACCCTGCCCCCTCGCCGCCGCCGCCCCACTCGACCCCACCCACTTCTCCTCCGATGCCACCTCACCACTCACCCCCACCCGCGTCCCCCGCCCTCCCCACCACTCCTCCTCCCCCTCCTCCGCCGCCGCCCCACCCCACCACCACCCCACCCCGACTCCCCCCTTGCCGCCGCCGCACTTCCCCACCCCCTGCCCGCCCACCCCTCCACCTCCCCCCTTGCGGCTGCCGCCCCACTCCACCTCCACCCCACCCCCGTCGCCGCCGCCCCATTCGCCCCCGACCCGCCCGCGCCGCCCCCACCCTCCCACCACCACCCACCCCTCCCCCCCCGTCACCCCCCCGTCCCCCCTGCACCCCTCGACCCCGTCCACGTCGTCCACGCCCCCGACACCGCCTTCGCGTGCTGCCCCGGCCTCGGAACCCCCTCTGCCGACGCCTTGCCCCGGCCTCCGACTCCCTGCTTGCTGCTGTTCCGGCGAGGTGAGCCTTCTTTTTTTTGGTGTTCCATCTTCGTGGATGATCGTCGACGTTGGAGTGTTGTCCACGATCGTCCCTCCTTTGATCGACTACATCCTCTACATCAGAGGGTGACAACAATTCCATGACCTCGTCCGCTTTTTTTCCATGTCACTAGATTTCATTTTCACATCAAGTCGCGTAACCTAGGCGTCTCTCGTCTGAAAGGGTTGCATCAATAAATATGCATTCAATTGCATATTTATCACCGCAGCTCTTTTGGATTGTCCAGCGCTTTCCACGGACAGCTCGAGGATGTGTAGATTGGGTACGTTGTTCATGCTCTACCCCGTTCCGAGACAGGATTTCGTTGCGTGGTTCATGGAGAAAGTAAATTTTCACACTTCCCTATTACCTATTTCACCCTACAATTCCAATTAAACTCATGCACCCTATAATTTCAATTAAACTTGTAGGGAAATGATCCGAACGAATCAATGGATGAAGAATTGAGATGGGTTTCCATGGGTTTTGACCCTGCCGTCATGACATGCGAAAAGTATGATGTGAATGGGTATCGCTTCCATACAGAGGAGCACCAGAACAGTCGGCCTGATCCCAAAACTATAAATACCGGAGTCTTCACCGAAGGAGATAATAAAGTAGATTACTACGGAAGGGTAGGAAAAATATACGAGCTTACATTCAAACGTGGCCGCGAACCCCTAAGTCTCACTGTGTTCAAATGCTGATGGTTCGACCCCAAAAAGGGTCTGAGACATACGCCTTCTGTTGGTTTAGTTGAAGTTAAACCATCAACCGTCTATGCCGGAGCTGATCTCTTTATCGCCGCTACCCAGGCCACACAAGTATATTATCTGCCTTACCCATGCCAGAAAGAGTACCTAAAGGGTTGGGAAGTTGTGTTCAAGGTGTCGCCACATGGTAAGCTACCGGACCCGAATGATGATGATTACTACAACATAAACCCCATGACATACGAGGGAGTGTTCTTTCAAGAGGAACATGATGACGTGGTCCGAAACAAGGAGGATGATGACTTGGGTTATGCTGATCTGGACCCAAACGACAACGACGCACGGATTGATGGTGAGGCAGTTGTGAATCAAAGAGACATAATTATGCTTGAAAAGTTAAATGAAGACGCTGACGATGAGGAAGAGCCTCCACCTCCGTCAGACAACGAAGAAGATATGCGTGATAGTGATGATGAGACCGGTCGACAAATAGATTACAATAGTGATGATTCATATGGGTTCTAGAAAATGTAAGTTCTTAATGTGCTTAATGTGCTCTTCTGTTATTAATGTTCTTTTCTGTATGCTTAATGTGCTCTTCTTTTATTAATGTTCTTTTCCGTATGCTTGTTTATTTGATATCCTTACTAATTGTTTATTCTCTTGTTAATGCAGGTTTGCTAATCATGGGCAAGTCCAGCGGCGCCGGTTTCCTCAACAAATTCAAATCACTTACTTGGAGTGGACGAGCCCACAAGGTTCCCCCCCCGACTACGCGATGATGACACCTCACAAGGAGGTCGAGGGATCGGGGGAGGAGACCCTAGAGGAGGAGGGGTGGGGGGGGGGGAGGCACCCGAGCCAAAAAACTCTGGGCCGTGTCCGAAATAGGAGGGTCTTCTTCGATGCCCTCCTATACTGAGGCACCTTCTGAGTCTGAGGAGGAGGAGTATGTTCCTGATGGCGAGGAGGAGGAGGCCGAGGAGGATGAGGAGGAGGAGGGCGAGGAGGAGGAGGGCGAGGAGGGTGAGGAGGAGGAGGGCGAGGAGGGTGGTGGAGGGGAGATTGACCCCTAGTTGTGGGGTGACTTGCCGCCGGGTGCTCCGAAGGGGTGGCTGCGTGGTACTGCCGGAGTACCTACACCACCTTCTATCAAGGCGCACAAGTGGCTCATTGAACCTGCAGGGATAGAGTAAGTGCCTCTCAATCATATTTTCAACACATGACAACATTTTCTTATTGTACACATGGCAATCCTTTGATTCTTTTGCAGGAACTGGATCCTTCACGGAAAGGGCCGTAAACCGAACGGCCTTATCACTGTCCTGTTGAAGGAGTTTTGGCCGGGCCTATTCTGCCCGCGGCCAGACAGGGACCCAGAGCTGCGGGTTTTGGCCACGAGCTGGGCCCACTACGAGGCTTACAGCCACGCGGAGTACGGGACGGCCGCTAAGGCCGTGATCACCAAATTTTGGGTAAGTTCTCTTCTGAATCACTTGTCTTCAGTTTCGTTCATAGTTTATCATTGAATCACTCAACTCATGCCTTGTTTGCTTCTGGTTTTATGCATGATTGCAGCAACTCTATAGAGTTCTTGACGAGCATAAGGCTAGAGCCGACGTGGTCTTGCTGGCGGCTACGAAGAAGAAAGCTCGTCAGTTGCAGTACGAGGTGCGCTGGGTTGCCATCTCGCAGTACTACCACACCTACCTTCATCAAAAGATGACCAAAACTAAAGCGCAGAGGCAACGACTTACCTTGAACAGGGAGCAGTTCATGAAGGTAACTATTACTGACTTTTCATTGTTTCAAGTAGTCAATTATATGTTTCGTGCTCACATGTCATGCTTCCAAAATTTGCATAGGTTATTCTTCGTTGGTGCTATGGAAAGGATGACGGATGGGCGAGTTTGTTGGATAGGTGGCTCGGCGACGATGCAGAGTTAGCTGCCAAGAGCAGCAAGGCCCGGGCTAACCGTGGAAAAGACGGGACACACGGCCAAGGAAACATGAACCACTGGGGCTTCAAGGCCATGAAGGTATATCTATATGCATGATGCATTTTTGTTCTTCTTTACCATCATGTTCTTATGTATGGCTAAGTTCTGTTTGATATTGCAGGAGGACAAGTTGAAGAGGCCGCTCTCAGACATTGAGTCGTGGAAGCTGGCCCGCGAGTGGAGTGATCGCAAGGACGGCGAGAGCCAGTACTACGGCAAGACCGAGGAGCACCTGGAGTCTTACACTCAGCAGTTTCAGAGGTTGCATCCGGATGTTCCAGACGTCGCCTAGTCTCAGATCGACGACACGGCGGTGGTGGCCATCCAGGGGAAGTCCCATGGCCGGTATCCGTGTTTCGATGGCTTGATCACTCCTTCGGTCTCGTACACACGGCTTCGGGCTACCAACCCGAGCCAGTTAGAGAGTACGGGGTGTTCGCAGCCTCCCTTAGCCCGCCAGCATGCTGTAAGTACTTCCCCTTTATCTTCTTTCTCTCTAACTTTCTCAGTTTATTTTCAGCATTGCTCACTTAGAAACAACCTAAATTTTGTAGGCATATAAGGCCTTTGTCGAGCATAGGAATCTCGAGGTGCGGGAGTACTGGCAACGAGTGAAGGCAAACGATGATTACAACCGTCAGATGATGACGGTTAGTTTTGCCCTCTTAAAATCAAGCTAAATTTTTGCACTTTCATTCCTTTTGACCTTCTAGTTTGCTTGTTTAACTAACATCCAGGCTATGTTGGCGTCTTGGAGTAACCGCACGGATCCACCACAAATGGGACCCCCACCACCACCTGCGAGAGAACCCCCACACGTGCCCACGTTCGATGAATGAGTGGCACTAGGCAGTGATAGTCCGGTTACTACATTTGCCTAACTACTGACAAACTAGTTCTCGTTCATTCAACACTATCATATCATATTTACCGTTAGAATCTTCTCTCAAACATGTAGGGGACCGGTGGCTCGACTCCTGCTTCGTCGACCCCACCAGTCACTCCGATCTGACAGAGTGGTGCTGGTCTTGGCGGTGGCGGTTTTGGCGGTGGTGGTCTTGGCGGTGGTGGTTTTGGCGGTGGTGGTTTTGGCGGCGGTGGTCTTGCTTGATGTCGATGATGATACCCGTGCATGTGGCCGTCGTGCCATACCTTTCATGTTCCTACTTGTTAGTTTCTTTATATGACGATGATGATGTTCCATGTCTTGCACTACTTATGTTCACGAGGTTTCGCCGATGATGAACTTGAGTATGTTTAAATGATGACGATGATCTTGAGTATGTTTAGATGATGAACTGTCATATTTCTGCATAATCCCATATTTTCTGGTTTGAAATGCTGTCAAAATGAATTGAAACAGAGAAAACAGGGAAAATAAAAAAAACAGCACAGATCTATGCCGACGGCAAAGCCGTCGGCATAAATATGCCCAGGACTGCCCAGTGGCTGCCACGTGGCAGGGGTATGCCGACGGCCAAGCCGTCGGCATAGCCCTGCTGCCAGGAGCTCCCAGAGGCGGCCACGTGGCAGAGATATGCCGACGGATTGGCCGTCGGCATATCTTCGCCACGTGGCCGCCCGTGGTTTGTCAGCGCGTTTGATGGCGCCGTCCGTTGCCGTCAGGTGAAAATCACTGCCTACGGCGATGATATGCCGACGGCCGTACGGAAGCCGTCGGCATATGTGCCTATGCCGACGGCTTTTCTATGCCGACGGTCTGACACATCTACGCTGACGTAATCTATGCCGACGGGGATATGCCTACGGCTGCCGTCGGCATAGACCTAAGCCGACGGCAAGTGGCCTATGCCGACGGCCTGGGGCCGTCGGCTTAGAGGGCGAGTCCGGTAGTGGTAAAATAAAATAAAACTAGCATGGTGAAATATTAGAACATTGAGCACTATCTAGATTTAATGGAAAACTGAACTGACAAATGGTCTACAATTGTCAGGCTATAAACCTGATTACTAAGATGCAATAGGACTGATAAGTATAAAACATGAAATATGGGGATAACTAGCATTGGATAAATTACTGAACATAATGTGGGAAAAATATGTGTCCAAATTAAACTAAGCCAGAGTAACAGCTCAAGGGCATGCCTGATAATTAAGGTGAAAAAAAGCCTGATAACTACAAAGTGCATCCATCAGCCAATTTCAATCCAGCCCCATAAAAATTTGTGCTGCAACGAAACAAATTTCAATTCCAATGTGACACAGGGATGAAAATTATGATGATGAAATATGAACCGGCAGCAAATCTAGCAAATAAAACACCCAAAACAATTAATAAACTTCAATCCCCAATCAACTAGTATCAACAAACCAACTAAGAATCGATGATCCACAGTACGTAACAACACAAGTCTCCATATCCACCGATTTCAAACCCATCCCAAAATTTTTGCACTCATTAGTCGATTTCGGTGAGCACGGTAAAAAAATTAGCGCCGTTGGAAGAAAAATAGAGAGCGGGGAGGAAGGACTGCAGGCTCACCGACCACTCGCCGCCGTCAGCCGTGAAAACAGGCACCTGTCCCGGATTCAAAACCGTCGCCTTCTTCCTTCACAAAAGTAAACATACTTAAGTCTGGGGTTCGCTAGATACAAATCTAGATATATAATGTAAGCAAAAAGGCATAAGTGGCCAATCTAGATGCAGCAAGTACAACCCAAGTAGGCTAAAAAAAAAAAGCAGTACAGCCTAAGCCTAAGCTTGACACCGAGCCGAGACCTTGTGACCTCAGTCAACGACAACGACGCAAGAGCAAAAAACAACAACAATCAATCTCAGACAGCGACCTCAGACAGACTCACGCAAGAGCAAAAAACAACAACAGAAGCTTACACATATCACGAGGCTTGCACATAGTTTCTCTCCAGAAACGACACCACCGCTATACAGATCAGCACAGGAAGGGAACCGAAGCGGAAACTAAAATCCATCAGCCACAGGATGAAACTAGTACTACATGCGCTCCACGATCAGTACCACCAAAATCCTAATAAAACTTCAACAGGCGACGGAGACGGACAGCCAAAGCGGCATGCGAAATAATTTTGGCGCCCCAGATCAGATCCCCGGCAACGCACGTCAGGGCGGAGCCGCCCGTCGTACCTTCGTGAACTCGCGGACCCAGGCGCGCGCGGTCATGCCTCAGATCGGCCCCGGGCCAGAGCACAGCGGACAAACTTTTAACGACCCGCAGGCCGACGCTAAGTAAACGAATCTCTATCTCCGACCACAGTTCCGTTAAATAAAAGGTGACTATCGAGGAGACGGGTGGAGGATTTAGCAAACCTTTGGGTCAGGGTCGAATCGTTGGTTGCTCTCTGCGCCTGCAGTTAGCGAGCGCACGCTTGGTCGGTAGGCTGGCGTTAGACGGTGAAGCAGTCGCAGGTTTGCCTGGCTAATCGGTCCGTACCACGAGCCGGCTGCACGGGTAGATGGAGAGGCGAGCCGAGGGCCAACTGCAGAGGCGGAGGGATGGGGAGAGCCAAGGAGAACGACGACGAGACGAAAAGGAAGGCGAGGTGTGGTTGGAGGCTGGCTGTGAGTGGAGGAATTCTTCGTGGGGATGGGCGCTATATATATCCTCGGGCCGGACCTATCTTTGGAATTCTGCGCCCTTGATGACAGATCGGACAGTGAAGAAGGGCCGGGGTTGGTAGGAAAGGGGCCTAGGGTTGAAAATGCGAGTGATGGGCAGGCAGGTGGTTGAAATTTGAAGACCCGAAGGGCGGGGCTGAAGAATTTGGTCCAAAAGTTTTTCTTTTTCTTTTTTTGAGTTGTATTTTGTCCAAAAGATTTTTTGTCTTCTTTTTTTGAGTTGTATTTGGTCCAAAAGTGAAGGCTTCGATTCACCGAAAATTCAAAATGGCTATTATATTTAGCTGGGTTCCAGCTGCACGTTGCCATGAAATGAGAGATCGTCTATATATGTCGCCCTTTTTTGAAATCGCGATTCTGAAACAGACATTGTTCGTAACGTTTTACTCTTTGGTCAAATGCTTTTATGTAATGACATCCATGTTAGGGTTAGTATTGGTGTGAAGTTTTGATGGTCGTTATTTTACGGTAGTGCTCAGCTATCTGTTATGCGGCTGATTAGTTTTGACGCGAGAAGCAACTAGTTCTTTTATATATGGCCGTTGGCATTGAACTTATGGTATTATTGATACAAGAAGAACGCTAGAGCTCGCAATGCCAAAATGGTTAAATATTACGTCATCTCATAGCACAAAATCATTGTATAACTTAATTACGTACACCATGCTACTTCACATTTGACAAAATGGCGCGAAAGCTATCCACCTTACTTGAATAGCAATACAAGTATCATGTCACTAGGGCCATGTCATAATTCGGCACACCAGCGCGTGGCCTAGAATTGAGTATCCATTGCTGCTAGGTATAGGTAGGGCACGAAAAGTTGTAGCACATATGCCAGGGTGTTAGGTGGTCCCATTGTCCATTAAATATTGATTTATTTGCATCCTAGAATTACTATAACCTTTAATTGAAGATATTCTAAAGATTATAGGAGGATACACCCTTGCGGATTAATTGTTCTTCTAAAGAAAAATATGAGGATACACATGGTTCCACCGCTGGCACTACTACAATTAAGGAAAATATTTATTAGTACCCACGTATTTGCCCGTCAGCCCAGAAACCGCGAGAGTTTTACGAGTTGCCAAAAATATATCATGTACATGGACCATGTGTAATATAATCTCAATTAATCCGCTGAGGTAAGGGATCAGATGTGCACATAATGCCTTTCGTACAGAGCTATGGAAAGAAACAAAAAATATGTTGGACGAAGATTTCTAGGATTGCACAATCGCGCGCTGCGTTCATCGAGGCCGGCCGCCACCCACAGACAGGCCACATGGAGGAGTAGAGAGGGACATGAGAGTGCCGGGGTGTCACACCCTGATTTTTGGCCCTTTCTTTTTCTTTTGATTTTCTGAGTATTTTGCTCGAGTTTTCTTTTTCTATGGCTATGTGGTCTGAAAACTGGAAAAGATGATCTCTTCTTCCTTTCCATAGTGGCTTGTCATCCTCATATCCTTCCCAAGACCTTGCCATTTTCATCTTGGCCCAACCTCAATATCCTCTTTGTTGGGAATATTCCTTTTTTCTATTAAAGGAATAATCCTTTTTGCCCTAGGTTGTGAAGCAACCTATATTTTTGTCACTCCCAAAATTCTCAAATAATTATCATAAATTGTTTGGGTCATATCTTGCTCAAATATGTCAAAATCCTTCCTTGGCATCATCAAAGATAATTCACAAATATTCCTTTTCTTATTCTGCCCTAAGTGGCTTTTTGAGAAGGAAGTGTCATTTATCTTTGCTCATTTGACCCCAAACTTTTTGGACACCTTTTCATGTCCATATCATTGCCTCATGCCAAAAATCAACTTAATTTTTCTTAGTGAATATTCCTGAGCAATTTTTCAAAATTCCTGTCTGAGGGAATTCTTTGTGAAGGAAGTACCAGCTAGGATAACCCAAATGAGTTGAAATCTTGCATGGTCATTCATATGATCAAATCATCACTCTCCAAAAGATTTGAGCTCATGCAATGTATCCATGTGAGCTCAGCATTAATTCTTTGTTTCTGTCCAAATTTTTAGTTAGTGAAGCAAGTATATTTTATCTTGCTCCATTATGGCTGAAAATTTTCCTAAACCTTCTTCTATCCATATAACGCATCCCCACAAGATTTTGGCTCATTTCATTCAGCCATTTTCCCTCAAGATTTTTCTCAAGTTTCTGTCCAGAGAGGTGTTATATGAAGGAAGTACCATTTTGGCTTGGCCAAATGGTATGAAATTTTTATGGCACTCTCATATACCCAAATCATCCTGCCATGATCATTTATAGCCCAAGTCATCACTCCTAGTGAGTGCTACTTCCTGGTTTTGCTTCTGGACTGGATTATGCAGTTGCAAAGCAAGTGTATTAATTAGTGGTCCAAATCTCTTCATAATTCACAGGACTGTAGTCCTTCCTAACCTAAACCTCCCTGACATCAAGTTTTTCACTTAACTTCACTAAGTTGATCACACTAACATGATCTAGTTTGCTACAGCAAACTTCAGAGGTCACTTCCCATCTAACAACAGCATTTTTAATCGAGCTTTAAACTCAGTTGCAACCTACCCAGGAGGGACTTCACCCTAAACAACATTTTCCAGCCCGTTGCGTCTTCTACTCGCCAGTTCACGTGGTGACCGCCACTGTGGCATGCCATGGACGCGAGCTGGTTGGTTTCTTGCTCGGGCCCTTCCTCTGCTCGCCGCGTTCGCGCACCCAGCCATGTCCAACAGCTTCCCCGTGCCTCCTCCGTCCCCCTGGACCCCTCTCCCTCTCAGGCAGCTCGCTCACTTGCGCTCGTCGCCGCGCGCCCACGGACGCGATGTAGCTGGCCGTCGTCTTCCTCCTCTGTCCGCTTCCTTCCCATGCCCCCTTGGCCTCCTCTGCTCCGTGACCGCTGCATCGATGTTTCGTCGCGTTCCCGCGCCCTCCCGTGATCGCTGAGCCTCGCCAGGACGTTGGCCGGACCCGAGCGGCGGCAACCGGCTCGGCCATCTTCGCCCCGCCTATATATAGGCCTCCCCATGCCTTCCCGAGCTCACTAGTGGCCTTCTCGCTCTCCCACACCCCTCCCTTGCCTCTCGCTGGAGCTCCAAGAGCTCTCCTCGCTCATCTCTTCCACCACGGCCGCCGATCGGCTCAGCCTAAATTCCGGCGAGCTGCACCTCCTCCCTCCACTCTAGCACCACCAGTAGAACCCCTCCACTCCGGCGAGCCTCTCCCCTCTCTTCTTTTGTCGCCGGAGCAACCGCGGCCGTGACCCTCAAGCTTGGCCGCCGTCGTTGCTCTCTGCCACCGCGGCCACCTCATGCTCCGCCCCTTCCCGGCGCCCGCGACCAGGCCAGGTGGATGCGGCACCCTTCCCCGGTCCCGTCGGCGGCCTCGCCCTGGCCTGAGGTGGCCGAAGCAGCCCGGGCCATCGCCGGCCGTGCGCCCTCCCCTACCCTCCTTTGTTTCTATCGGGGCGCAGCGAGGAGGAAGAAGGAGCCAGCCCAGGCGGGCCCCACCTCCTCGCGGGCCCCCATGTCAGCCTCCCGCTTTGACCCTGCCCCAGCCACGTCATTAAGTGGAAGCGTATTCCATGAGAATGCGCTTTCCTTTCTGGAAAGCATATTCTCTGGAATACGTTTTCTGTTTTTCCTCCCAGAGGCCTGTTTGAGAAGAAATATTCACAGATAGGTCCCTGAGCTTCCACACTTGATATCTCCGTAACCACAACTCCGAATGAGGTGATTCCAAAGCCCACTTCATCGTCTCGTCGAGCCCGTTCTGTTGGTACCATTTTCATGATGTTTTAACATTTTGAAAATGACCTTTATGCCCTTGCCCCTAATCAGCCCCCTCCAAGGGAGAACCCTTTCCGGCGATTCCTTCCGTGATGGTTCCGCACTTCTCCCCGGTGCATTCTTCATCCCCAGGCAAGCCACGACAACCACTTGCATGATAGTCATGCAGTAGCCATGGTTTTCTACTTGAACATTTAATAAGTGTTTGTTTGTCTACAACTGCTATCGTTGTTTCCGTAATGCTTATAGATCTGTGTTCACCTTCATGCTATGCTCTTCGGCATCTTGTTATCTCGTACTTCTTGCTAGTATTATTGTTACATGTCATGTTTGGTAGTAGTACATGCTGGTAGTAGTGAGGTTTGTTCTGATGCATGCTTATCGTCTGTTACCAGGTACCGTTGATATGCATGTTCCTTTGCATCTAGCTGGTTATATGCTTACTTGGTAATATTACCATTATGTTCTTGCATGGTAGCTATTTCCGTTGCTAGTGGTCATGTTATGCTATGAGTAGTGTTATACTTGTGATATTCATGCTCGTCAGTATGCCATGTTCACTCGGATATATGATTTATTGTTGTCGATATGCTTGATGATTATGTTGCACCCCCATGCTTGTGTTGATATCATGCTCACATATTTTAGTTTCATCATGTTATTTTAATATGGATCAGCTTATTGCATTCAAGTTTTAACCAGACTTAAATGAACTTGAACAACTGTTGGCTGAGTCATGGTGCCACCAAATCGAGCTGACCAGTGCAACCACACTTGCCTTATGGGGGGTCCTAACTGGGTCTATTGTCATGCCTCTCGCCGGTGCCTCCAACGAGGGAAGGTTATGCGCGGGCGCTACCTTGGCAGGGTAGGACGGCATAAGCCTTATGAGCTCGAGTTTGGTTATGTGCACATGTCCCCGTTTGGGACCGTTTATGTTTTGCCACGACGGTGGCTGGCCACGTAGGTGGCGGATGTCACGAGGTGACATCGGGGCCACCCAGGACTTAGCCCAAAGGGGAGTTTGTCGGAGTGGCCGGGAGGGTGTGATGGCAATAGATCGGTTTTGTCGGAATGCCGTTGGTCCACCCGAATGGCAGTGCGAGGCCATGGGTTCCGTGGTGTGGGTACAGTGTACTAACCTCTGCAGAGTGTGTATTTAATCTATCGATAGCCGGGCCCGCGGATATGGGTCCAATTCATAGTCGGTCACACTATGGGTCAACAGTAATAATAATAATAATGTGCTTAATAACAACCCTGGTTCGATGATGAGAAAGAGATTGGTTGTGATCGAGATAGGATCACAGAGGTATCATGGATACCGAAGTTGGTTGATCTTTATGTGATCGTGAGAGGGTCACCGTGGTATCAAGGATACAGAGTTGTTGGATATTTGTGGTGTTATGTGAGAGTCAAGGGTAAAGGTCAAGCTCCTGGTGGTCATGAAATGATTACTACGGTATTGTAATACCAAGCTTGATTGGATCCTGAGATGATCGTGTGATGTCCGTGATGGTAAGCTTGTGCATGTGATGGTTACGAGGTAACCCGAGCAGAGTAAGTTGGTGCATGATAGCGTCATCTTGTTGCATGCTAGTATCATCAAGTTCATATGTTCATGCCATGCTCGTATTGTTCTAGCTGTATCATGTTGTACATGCCATGTTGTTCTGACAGTATTGTGTTCATCATTGTTAAGTAACCTGTAATTGCCATGCTATTGTTTGTCTTGATTGCCTTTTGTTGCTGTGAGCTTGCAAGTACATTCATTGTACTGACCTGGCGTGTGATGCCAGTTTGCAGGTCTGGCCGGATTTGATTGCTTGTTTGCCGTGGATCCCTTGTTTACGAGCTAGGATAAGCGTTCCAGCCAGAGTCCCTGCGGAGTGGAGTTCATCACCGTCGTCGTTATCCACTGCTAGAAGTTATTCCGCTGCTTCGTGTTGTTCTACTGCTGGCATAGAGCAACCGTGGCAGGCGTAGGGTCGCCATGCCGATGTAATCCCCTTGTACCCATATAGCTTGTAATAAAGAGTTGATTTGTTCTATGCTAAGCAGTGTCGTATTCCAAAAGACTTCTCCTCGATCTCTGGGCTGGAATAAGGGGCGTTCCGGTTTCTCTGAGCCGGGGTACCACAAGGCTTGGTATCAGAGCAGGTCTAGCTGTAGGACGCCCTAGCCCGCGCGAGCATTGGAATGCGGTAGTATAGAGTCCAGTTGGTTTGTTGCACTTGATTGCTGCATTTGTTTGATTGCATAGCATGCATATAGATTAGTATCTGGTCGCTGATAGTGATCTTGTGAGTGTAGGTCGTATCGGGTTCGGTCCACTACCTGCACCATTCCTCTTTGAATACCTGCTCTTCGGTGTTCGGCGTCACCTCTGTCCCAGCAGAGTGATGCCATGGTACCAAGTGTTCCAGACACCATCTGCAGGAGTTATGCTCGGATATCATGTCGATATCTTTCAATCACCCACCCATATCGTTTCGGTGGTAGACTTGCCTCTATCCCGAATCATGCCTTCCATCTCGCCACTTTGGCAACCCTTACTGATCTTTGTGATCAGAAAAGGGCAATGCCAGCAAGCCTTGTTTTCCACCGCTATCCTACCCAGTCATCCAATTCTTTGGATGTTTACGGTTCCCTTCCGTATGCTTGATGATGATGTGGTCGTGACCTCCGTGTTCCACCCCATGATCACCAAGTCCGTCCTCGCCTCCATATTCATCCAGATGCAACCGGTGTTCAGCCAGTGCTTGGTGTAGCCTTGGGTACGCCAACTCCTTCCACACGCTGATTCACCTTCGTGCACACCGCCACAGCATATTAGATCGTAATACCGGAGTTTCTGCGAGATTTGTGTGCTTAAGTATGCATGCATATTATTGTTGTGAGTAGCAGTAATATGTGATGTTGCTTGATTATTCGCATTATTTATATTGTTAGTATGCTTGTGTGCTTTTGTTTTCGTCATTTCTTTTGCTTCTTTCTTTGGGCCTTCGGTGTTACATATTTTCCCCTTATTAAAGTTGCTCATCAACCGACACCGGACCCGAAGAATCAGCAAGGAATTCAAGTATTTGGAAACTCAGCTAAACAGAATGGAATTCTCAGCCGACTGCAGTGAAATGGGGAATATCCGATCTTGATGCTGATCATCAATTTTGCATTAGTGTGCACTCCTCACAACAGTACTGATAATCAAGTTTACCTCAGTGCACACTATTCATAGCAGTAAAGATCGAATCAGCAAGAAGATAAATTGTGTGCAAGACCAACAGCATATTATCAGTCAAAGGTAATCATCAGCAGGAATATTAAGAGGATACATTTGTGGCAATCAGTCTGCATATCACAATGAGAAGCTTCTCGCGTAAGCAACCCAATCTCCCCTCGCGAGCTACCAGAGAAGCTTCCAAAGCAAGATTCATCGATCTTCCTCAATATGATATATGGATGACTTCCTGTGCAAAATACTCTATCTTATTCAGTAAGTAGCCGCAAAAGCTTCCGGCATATGGTACCGAATTCTTCCCTAGCAAGTCTTTAAGAGGGGAAGCTTCTGACGCACGATATCCAGTCTTCCTCAGCAAGATACTCTCGATGGCTTCCAGCATAAGCCATCTAATCTCTCTCCGTACGGCATTTGTGCAAGATATTAAATTGTGAGTTGGCAGCATTTGGCAGTGCATCCCAAGAACCAGGTCCACAACAGTTGGGTCAGAAGCAAGAATCAGTCAGAATACAAGTCTGCCTCGGGAATAAAATTCTCATATATATTGTGCGCATGCTACCAAGTTCTTGCTAGTCACTGGTACGATGATGAAGTCCAGGTAAGAATCCGAAAACCTCACGAGTCATGCAAGAGAAAGAAAGCCAGTTGGTGATGCAAGAACCGTCAAGATTCGGAGAAAGACAGCATGGGAAAGCCAGTTGGTGATGCAAGAACCGTCATACCCGACAAGGTGATATCATTAACCCTTGTCACCACTTTGTATGCTTGACAACAACAATGAGCTATATGCAAGTATGTGTGAACCTGGTATAGTTCCTATCACACGATACATGAACGTGGAGAAGGTTATGATTGCCAAAATATTGCACCCGACAGTACCTATGGTCACACGAAGAAGCAATATGACCAAGCTCTTTCAGCAAAGAATCCAGAACAAGCAAACAGTAATGAAGGAACAAGACCGACGATACATGTATGATAATTGTTGCATGACCCACATGGTGCAGATACCCCGGATAGTCTGATTCAGTATCGATCACCATGAATACCCGTCCAAGGGGTCTACTCCGTTCTAGTAAGGCCCTCATATCCAGACAACCCACTCAGTCAATAGTATGTGCTCAGATTTGTCAGAATCGAATATCTGGGTCTGTCGAACCAGACCAAGGGGCCATTCCACAGTTTGACCCCGGCAACCATGGTAAAGCATCACACAGCCTACTATCCCCATGGATATGCCGACAGAACGAACAATCAGGATGTTGAGCAACAGTCTCGAAGCATGTGCCCTCTTATGAGAATCATCAAAGGGCAACCTGACATGAATAAAAAAATTCTGCCAGCACCACCGTTGGTCAAGTCTGCTGATTCTATCATATAATGCCGTACCCCTTTATGTTGACTACGACAGGCGACAGTCAAATATTTGGTACGGATCTGATACTCAAGACAGTGGAGCTAGTCAAGATGATTCAGAAACTCCTGCGAGAAGTCAGAATCCGTCAGGAGAACGGTTATGACTCACCTCACTGTTTTGAACCCGTAGAACCCGTATTTAGTTGAGAAACCCAATGCAAGGAGTAAGAGCTTGGGTGTGCATCAGAAAAATCTCTTCACAACTTCATGAAAGGTTGTCAGTGCCGGATAACACATCCCTCGGAATTCACTCTCGGACTTGTGAGACGGGCATATATCTCAGTCATGATACCTTGTCACCTTCAGCTAAGTCAACAGATATGAAAAGAATTGGAGCCAGTATAAGCATGAACATGTGAGATAAGTTCTGTCAGGATGTGGATACAGTGAAGCAAACCACCCCAAAGCCAGGCAGTCTCGTCATATGGAATTCAGTGGGAACATAACATAAGAGAAAAAGGATACCCGAGTTGGAAACGGTTTCCTTAAGTCAGTATATTCATACTTGTTCCCTGAGCAACCAAATCTCGAGGACGAGATTTCTTTAAGGGGGGAAGGTTTGTCACACCCTGATTTTTGGCCCTTTCTTTTTCTTTTGATTTTCCGAGTATTTTGCTTGAGTTTTCTTTTTCTGTGGCTATGTGGTCTGGAAACTGGAAAAGATGATCTCTTCTTCCTTTCCAGAGTGGCTTGTCATCCTCATATACTTCCGAAGACCTTACCATTTTCATCTTGGCCCAACCTCAATATCCTCTTTGTTGGGAATATTCCTTTTTTCTATTAAAGGAATAATCCTTTTTGCCCTAGGTTGTGAAGCAACCTATATTTTTGTCACTCCCAAAATTCTCAAATAATTATCATAAATTGTTTGGGTCATATCTTGCTCAAATATGTCAAAATCCTTCCTTGGCATCATCAAAGATAATTCACAAATATTCCTTTTCTTATTCTGCCCTAAGTGGCTTTTTGAGAAGGAAGTGTCATTTATCTTTGCTCATTTGACCCCAAACTTTTTGGACACCTTTTCATGTCCATATCATTGCCTCATGCCAAAAATCAACTTAATTTTTCCTAGTGAATATTCCTGAGCAATTTTTCAAAGTTCCTGTCTGAGGGAATTCTTTGTGAAGGAAGTACCAGCTAGGATAACCTAAATGAGTTGAAATCTTGCATGGTCATTCATATTATCAAATCATCTCTCCTCAAGATTTGAGCTCATGCAATGCATCCATGTGAGCTCAGCATCAATTCTTTATTTCTGTCCAAATTTTCAGTTAGTGAAGCAAGTATATTTTATCTTGCTCCATTATGGCTGAAAATTTTCCTAAGCCTTCTCCTATCCATATAACCTATTCCCACAAGATTTTGGATCATTTCATATAGCCATTTTCCCTCAGGATTTTTCCCAAGTTTCTGTTCTGAGAGGTGATGTATGAAGGAAGTACCATTTTGGCTTGGCCAAATGGCATGAAATTTTTATGGCACTCTCATATGCCCAAATCATCCTGCCATGACCATTTTCAGCCCAAGTCATCACTCCTAGTGAGTGCTACTTCCTGTTTTTGCTTCTAGACCAGATTATGCAGTTGCAAAGCAAGTGTATTAATTAGTGGTCCAAATCTCTTCATAATTCATAGGACTGTAGTCCTTCCTAACCTAAACCTCCCTGACATCAAGTTTTTCACTTAACTTCACTAAGTTGATCACACTAACATGATCTAGTTTGCTACAGCAAACTTCAGAGGTCACTTCCCATCTAACCACATCATTTTTAATTGAGCTTTAAACTCAGTTGCAACCTACCCTAGAGGGACTTCACCCTAAACAACATTTGCCAGCCTGTTGCGTCCTCTACTCGCCAGTTTACGTGGTGACCGCCACAGTGGCATGCCATGGACGTGAGCTGGTTGGTTTCTTGCTCGGGCCCCTCCTCTGCTCGCCGCGTTCGCGCACCCAGCCATGTCCAACAGCTTCCCCGTGCCTCCTCCGTCCCCCTGGACCCCTCTCCCTATCCGGTAGCTCACTCGCTGGCGCTCGTCGCAGCGCGCCCACGGACGCGTTGTAGCTGGCCGCCGTCTTCCTCCTCTGTCCGCTTCCTCCTCGTGCCCCCTTGGCCTCCTCTGCTCTGTGACCACTGCATCGATGTTTCGTCGTGTTCCCGCGCCCTCCCGTGATCGCTGAGCCTCGCCAGGACATTGGCCGGACCCGAGCGGCGGCAACCGACTCGGCCATCCTCGCCCCACCTATATATAGGCCTCCCCGTGCCTTCCCGAGCTCACCAGCGGCCTTCTCGCTCTCCCACACCCCTCCCTAGCCTCTCGCTGGAGCTCCAGGAACTCTCCTTGCTCGCCTCTTCCACCACGGCCGCCGATCGGCTCAGCCTAAATTCCGGCGAGCCGCGCCTCCTCCCTCCACTCTAGCACCACTAGTAGAACCCCTCCACCCCGGCGAGCCTCTCCCCTCTCTTCTTTTGTCCCCGGAGCAACCGCGGCCACAACCCTCAAGTTGGCCGCCGCCGTTGCTCTCTTCCGGTGATTCCTTCCGTGATCGTTCCGCACTTCTCCCCAGTGCATTCTTCTTCCCCAGGCAAGCCACGGTAACCACTTGCATGATAGTCATGCAGTAGCCATGGTTTTCTACTTGAACATTTAATAAGTGTTTGTTTGTCTGCAACTGCTATCACTGTTTCGGCAATGCTTATAGATCTGTGTTCACCTTCATGCTATGCTCTTCGGCATCTTGTTATCTTATACTTCTTGCTAGTATTATTGTTACATGTCATGTTTGGTAGTAGTACATGCTGGTTGTAGTGAGGTTCATTCTGATGCATGCTTATCGTCTGTTACCGGGTACCGTTGATATGCATGTTCCTTTGCATCAGGCTGGTTATATGCTTACTTGGTAATATTACCGTTATGTTCTTGCATGGTAGCTATTTCTGTTGCTAGTGGTCATGTTATGCTATGAGTAGTGTTATACTTGTGATATTCATGCTCGTCAGTATGCCATGTTCATTCGGATATATGATTTATTGTTGTCGATATGCTTGATGATTATGTTGCACCCCCATGCTTATGTTGATATCATGCTCACACATTTTAGTTGCATCATGTTATTTTAATATGGCTCAGCTTATTGCATTCAAGTTTTAACCGGACTAAAATGAACTTGAACAACTGTTGGCTGAGTCATGGTGCCACCAAATCGAGCTGACCAGTGCAACCACACTTGCCTTATAGGGGGGCCTAACTGGGTCTATTGTCATGCCTCTCGCCGGTGCCTCCAACGAGGGAAGGTTATGCTCGGGCGCTACCTTGGCCAGGTAGGACGGCATAAGCCTTGTGAGCCCGAGTTTGGTTATGTGCACATGTCCCCGTTTGGGACCGTTTATGTTTTGCCACGACGGTGGCCGGCCACGTAGGTGGCGGATGTCACGAGTTGACATCGGGGCCACCCAGGACTTAGCCCAAAGGGGAGTTTGTTGGCGTGGCCGGGAGGGCGTGATGGCAATAGATCGGTTTTATCGGAACGCCATTGGTCCACCCGAATGGGAGTGCGAGGCCATGGGTTCCGTGGTGTGGGTACAGTGTACTAACCTCTGCAGAGTGTGTGTTTAATCTATCGATAGCCGCGCCCGCAGATATGGGTCTAGTTCGTAGTCGGTCACACTATGGGTCATTAGTAATAATAATAATGTGCTTAATAACAACCCTGGTTCGATGATGAGAAAGAGATTGGTTGTGATCGAGAGAGGATTGCAGAGGTATCATGGATACGGAAGTTGGTTGATCTTTATGTGATCGTGAGAGGATCACCGTGGTATCGAGGATACCGAGTTGTTCGATATTTGTGGTGCTATGCGAGTGTCAAGCGTAAAGGTCAAGCTCCTGGTGGTCATGAAATTATTACTACGGTATTGTAATACCAAGCTTGATTGGATCCTAAGATGATCGTGTGATGTCCGTGATGGTAAGCTTGTGCATGTGATGGTTAGGAGGTAACCCGAGCAGAGTAAGTTGGTGCATGATAGTGTCATCATGTTGCATGCTAGTATCATCATGTTCATATGTTCATGCCATGCTCGTATTGTTCTAGCTGTATCATGTTGTACATGCCATGTTGTTCTGACAGTATCATGTTCATCATTGTTAAGTAACCTGTAATTGCCATGCTGTTGTTTGTCTTGATTGCCTTTGGTTGCTGTGAGCTTGCAAGTACATTCAATGTACTGACCTGGCGTGTCATGGTAGTTTGCAGGACTTGCCGGATTTGATTGCTTGTTTGCCATGGATCCCTTATTTGCGAGCTAGGATAAGCGTTCCAGCCAGAGTCCCTGTGGAGTGGAGTTCATCACCGTTGTCGTTATCTGCTGCTAGAAGTTATTCCACTGCTTCCTGTTGTTCTGCTGCTGGCATAGAGCAACCGTGGCAGGCGTAGGGTCGTCGTGCCGATGTAATCGCCTTGTACCCATATAGCTTGTTATAAAGAGTTGATTTGTTCTATGCTAAGCAGTGCCGTATTCCAGAAGACTTCTCCTCGATCTCTGGGCTGGAATACGGGGCATTCCGGTTTCTCTGAGCCGGGGTGCCACATGGGGTGCCTCGATCAAGTCGATGATGGTGAGGCGGGCGTGCCCAGCAGGATTTTAGGAATTATGAACTTCCTTTTTTAGAGACGCTTCGAGAAGACTCTGATGGTGACGGTGCCATACACCGGGGGTGGATTCTCCAAGGGGAACTCAGCGGTCATCTTAGAATTGGGCCCACGGCGACCTATAGGCGGTCCAGGGCCTTTATGGACTCCATGCTAGGAGAGCGGATGGATAGATCGCATCTCCCTCATGTAAACACTAGCTCCGACGATCTACTCTGCTGTAGAACAACTCTCGGTAGCAATCATATCCACACCACCGTAATCCATCACACGAGGTATCCCTCCACCATGAATATCAAAAATAAGAAGGATGTTGGGTATTACTCTCCGAACACCCGAACATCTGTAACTTATGCGCGCGGGCAATGTCCCGGTACTTCCGACCACGCCAGGCCACCTACCGAGGGATTGATGGTTTTCCGCTCCGTCAGTTGCCAAAGATGGGGATCTCCCTATCCGGCCTCCAGCTGTCAAGCGTCGACTTCCATGGCTTCATCCCAGGTTGTCCTGTTCGACCCATCTGGCAGAGAGCTCAAGGTCATCTCCAGAAATGAGGATAACTTCCGATCAGAACAGATACAATTCGAGGTCACCCCGTTTTGGAGCGGCTACAACGCAATCTTCCGCAAGCCGGCATATGCTCGGTTCATGGAAGTACCATCATACGCCTACCTATGACTGAAGATGTCGTGTCCTAGCAACATGATCACAGCCCATGGCAGCCCAGAGACGGCGCTTGAGGTTGAGGTCGCCAACGTCGAGCTCGCCGAGGCCGCCCTGGCTTGTGCGGAGGTCGAACAAATCAAGCGATCTGTGGACACCTCGATAACGACCCTTCCGGCCAAATCAAGACCGGGCCCCGTGTTCTAGCTAATAAAAGACATCAAGAAGTTCCAGGTATAATCGAGGACGCAAACAAGACACGGAAAATTCAAGGAGACCTGTCAGAGGAACAAGAGTCCAAGCTCCTCACATTCCACCGGGCTAACTGGAAGATATTTGCTAGGAATCCCATGGACAAGCCTGGAGTACCCTCCAAAAAGGAACAACACAGCCTCAACATCGACAATGACGCAAAGCCAGTCAAGCAGGACTTCCCCCATTTGGTGACAAAGAAGCGACAAACCATTAGAGAAGAGATGACCCGGCTCCTAGCTCTCGCAACCGGACCTGCTCCCACAACCGCTAATAGCAGCCCGTCCTCCATCTCCGGCATGCTCAGCGGGGCTTCC
The DNA here is from genome assembly GCA_011799875.1 of Thinopyrum elongatum. Lineage (NCBI taxonomy): Eukaryota > Viridiplantae > Streptophyta > Magnoliopsida > Poales > Poaceae > Thinopyrum > Thinopyrum elongatum. The sequence continues at coordinate 643,949,468 of CM022303.1, read as the reverse complement.
ACATTGGCTGAGCTCAACGCCCTCACGGCAATTACGCGTCACACCCTTGTTAACATATCTATAATCTTCCGTTTCCATTGCCTTTCGGATGTTTGACACATCGCACACATGTCCTCGTAGGTGAACGAAAATCCATGCATCCTACTCCACAACATCAATGGCTAGTTGGTGGATGTGGTCAAGTGTACGATAACGAAGCCCAAGGAGCACATGTTCCACGGCCGGCAGATGCCCGAGAACGTCTTCAGGGTTTCCGTGGCCAGTGTGAAAGTTGCCTATGAGTACTTTCCTCCTCTTCTATGAACTGGGGGAGAGGACGACGAGACCCCAGCGCAGCTGACCCAATGCAAGAATTGGCCGTTGCTATGGCCGAAGAATCTTCTTTGTGTGGAGGCGATCGGGAGCACACCAACGACAAAAGTACCGATGCAGGGTATGACCACCACCCCACCCACACAATTACCACCATCTATCATGTTGGCTGAGAGCGGATGCAAGGAAGGGGGTCTAACCATCGACGTCGCCCCCATGGAAGAAGATATAAATGAGGACATGGATGAGGTTGACCCTCCCGAGTACATCAATACAGGTTATGAGTTAGCTGCCATATGACTCGGCATATGAGTGATACGTCCATTTTGCATCATGTTTTCCTACTATTATTTATAATGTTTTTATGCATAATAACAATTTATGGAGTAATTCTAATGCCTTTTCTCTCATAATATGCAAGGTTTACACAAAGAGGGAGAATGCCGGCAGATGGAATTCTGGACCTGAAAAAGCTATGTCAGAGATACATATTCTGCACATCTCCAAATGAGCTGGAATTTTACGGAGAATTATTTTGGAATATATAATAAATATTGGAGAAAAGAACTACTAGAGGGAAGCTGCCAGGTGCCCACAAGACATCAGGGCTCGCCAGCCCCCCCCCCCCAGGCGCGCCCTGCTGGGTGGTGGGCAGCCCAGCCCACCTCTGGTGCCCATCTTCTGGTATATAAGGTCTTTTGACCTAGAAAAATAAGGGAAGGACTTTCGGGACGGAGCATCGCCGTCTTGAGGCGGAACTTGGGAAGGAGCATTTTGGCCCTCCGGTGGAGCAATTCCGCTGGGGGAACTTCCTTCCCGGAGGGTGAAATTGAAGCCATCGTCATCACCAACAACCCTCTCATCTTTGGGAGGCCAATATTCACCAACATCTTCAACAACACCATCTCATCTCAAAACCCTAGTTCCTCTCTCGTGTTCAATCTTTGTACTGGAACCTCAGATTGGTACCTGTGGGTGACTAGTAGTGTTGATTACATCTTGTAGTTGATTGCTATATGTTTTATTTGGTGGAAGATTATATGTTCACATCCATTATGCTATTTAATACCCCTCTGATCTTGAACGTGGGTATCATTTTTGAGTAGTTACTTTTGTTCTTAAGGCCACGGGAGAAATCATATTGCAAGTAATCACGTGAATTTGGTATTCGTTCGATATTTTGATGGTATGTATGTTGTGATTCCCTTAGTAGTATTATGTGAACGTCGACTATATGACACTTCACCATATTTGGGGCTAAGGGAATGCATTGTGGAGTGGTTATTAGATGATGGGTTGCTAGAGTGACAGAAGCTTAAACCCTAGTTTATGTGCTATTTCGTAAGGGACTGATTTGGATCCATATGTTTAATGCTATGGTTAGATTTTATCTTAATACTCTTCTCGTAGTTGCGGATGCTTGCGAGGGGGTTAATCGTAAGTGGGAGGCTTGTTCAAGTAAGAAAAGCACCCAAGCACCGGTCCACCCACATACAATATTATCAAAGTAGCGAACACGAACCAAACCAACATGATGAAAGTGACTAGATGAAATTCCCGTGTGTCCTCAAGAACGCTTTGCTTATTATAAGAGATCATTTTGGCATGTCCTTTGCCACAAAGGGATTGGGCTACCTTTCTGCACTTTTTTTTATCATTACCATTACTTGCTCGTTACAAATTATCTTACTATCAAACTATCTCTTACCTACAATTTCAGTGCTTGCAGAAATTACGTTGTTGAAAACTGCTTGTAATTTCCTTCTGCTCCTCGCTAGGTTCGACACTCTTATTTATCGAAAGGACTATGATTGATTCCCTATACGTGTGGGTCATCAAGACTCTTTTCTAGCACCGTTGCCGGGGAGTGAAGCGCTCTTGGTAAGTGGAAGTCGGTAAGGAAAAATTCATATTGCGTGCTGACATTTATTTTCACTTCTCACTATGGAAAACAATCCTTTGAGGGGTTTGTTCGGGGTATCTTCACCTCGACCAGAAACACAAAGAGTTGCCCCTCAACCTACTGCACCCACTAAAAATATTAGTTATGAAATTCCTTCGGGTGTGATAAAGAAACTCCTAGCTAATCCTTATGCAGGAGATGGAACGAAACATCCCGACTTGCACCTTATATATGTGGATGAAATTTGTGGATTATTTAAGCTTGCAGGTTTACCCGGAGATGAAGTTAAGAAGAAGGTTTTCCCTTTATCTTTGGGGGGGGGGGGAGCATTGACATGGTATAGGCTATGCGATGATATTAGATCTTGGAACTGGAATCGATTGAAAATGGAATTTCACCAAAAAAATTATCCTATGCATCTAGTTCATCGTGATCGGAATTATATATATAATTTTTGGCCTCGTGAATGAGAAAGTATCGCTCTAGATTGGGGGAGGCTTAAGTCAATGTTATATTCATGCCCCAATCATGAGCTCTCGAGAGAAATTATCATTCAAAATTTTTATGCTCGGCTTTCTCGTAATGATCAATCCATGCTCGATACTTCTTCTGCTGGTTCTTTATGAAGAAGACTATTGAATTCAGGTGGGATCTTTTAGAAAGAATTAAACGCAACTCTGAATATTGGGAACTCGACGAAGGTAAAGAGTCAGGTATTATGTTTGAGTTTGATTGTGTTAAATCTTTTATGAATACCGATGCTTTTCACAAGTTTAACACTAAATATGGACTTGACTCTGAGATAGTAGCACTAGTAGAAATTAGGGCTTTGGTCCTGGGCAGATCAGAGCATTAGTAGCGGTTGTGTTACAAACCGGGACTAATGAGAGCATGAGTCCCGGTTCGAGAGGCTAGGACGCCGGCCGGGCCTCGGCAAGCATCAGTCTAGGTTCGGCTGGGACCTTTAGTCAGGGTTCCAGCCACCAACCAGGACTAAAGGGCTTCGCTCCTGGCGCAGCCCCTTTAGTCCCAGTTGGTGTCTGGAACCGGGACTAGCGGTCTGTCTTCAGTCCCGGTTCTACACACCAACCGGGACTAATTGATGGAAATATGCCCTAGAGGCAATAATAAAATGGTTATTATTATATTTCCTTAATCATGATAAAGGTTTATTATTCATGCTAGAAATGTATTGACCGGAAACTTAAATACATGTGTGGATACATAAACAAATACCGTGTCCCTAGTGAGCCTCTACTAGACTAGCTTGTTGATCAAAAGATGGTTAAGGTTTCCAAACCATTGACTTGAGTTATCATTTGATAATGGGATCACATCATTAGGAGAATGATGTGAAGGACAAGACCCATCCGTTAGCTTAGCATATGATCGTTCAGTTTATTGCTACTGCTTTCTTGAATGTCAAATACATGTTCCTTCGACCATGAGATCATGCAACTCCGGGATACCGGAGGAATACCTTGTGTGCTATCAAACGTCACAACATAAATGGGTGATCATAAAGATGCTCTACAGGTATCTCTGAAGGTGTTTGTTGAGTTGGCATGGATCGAGATTGGGATTTGGTACTCCGAGTATCGGAGAGGTATCTCTGGGCCCTCTCGGTAATACACATCATAATAAAGCCTTGCAAGCAAATGACTAATGAGTTAGTTATGAGATGATGTATTATGGAACGAGTAAAGAGACTTTCCAGTAACGAGATTAAACTAGGTATGAAGGTACCGACGATCGAATCTCGGGCAAGTAACATACGGACGGACAAAGGGAATTACGTATGTTGTCATAAGGTTCGACCGATAAAGATCTTCGTAGAATATGTAGGAGCGAATATGGGCATCCAGGTTTCGCTATTGGTTATTGACCGGAGAGGTGTCTCTATCATGTCTACATAGTTCTCGAACCCGTAGGGTCCGCACGCTTAACGTTCATTGACGATATAGTGTTATATGAGTTATATGATTTGGTGACCGAATGTTGTTCGGAGTCCTAGATGAGATCACGGACATGACGAGGAGCTCCAGAATGGTCCGGAGGTAAAGATTGATATATAGGACGATGATATTCAGACACCGGAAGAGTTTCGGAGTGCACCGGCACTACTAGGCAAAACCTTATACACAGAGGTATGGCAGTAGCGCTGGTCAGAACAAAGCGCTACTGCTACTTACCCGTAGCGCGTGTCAACAAAGTGCGCTACAGCTATGGTTGTATCAATAGCACGTATGCAGGTAAAAGCGCTACTACTATAATTCCCACACTATTGCCGGTAGGCTAGGAATAGTAGTAGCGATCCTGCGAAAAGCACGCTACCGCTAAGTGCCTTGTAGTAGCGCATTTTCGTTGCAGAGCGCTACTGCTAAGAAAAATAAAACAAAATGAAAACTAAATAGAAAAGTAAATGAAAATGAAAGAAGTAGAAAAAGGAGAAATGAAAAAAAGAAAATGTAAAGAAAAACAAAAGTAAAATAAAAATAAAGGAGAAAGGCATAGCAGTAGCGCTTGTTCTCACAAAGCGTTATAGCTACTCTAGCAGTAGCGCGTTTTATATGCACGTGCTATAGCTACGTTCCGTAGCTAAAATAAAATGTAAAAGGAAATTAAATAACTACTTCCTATAGAAGTAGCGCGTTTTGGTAGAAAGCGCTATAGCTAACTTAGCTATAACACTTTTTGCCTACCAGCGCTACTGCTATTTTGATTTAACCCCGCGCGGGCTCAAAATTTTGCTAAGTCCTTTCCCCCCTATCCCCCCTATCCCCCAACTCCTCTGTCTCCGCTGTCGATCGCCCTGCCCGAGCACGCCCTCGACGCTGGCCGTTGCCCGAGCCCGCCCTCGACCTCACCGCCGCCGCCGCCCTCGACCTCACCGTTGCCGCCCTCGACCTCACCGCCGCTGCCCTCGACCTCACCGCCACCGCACGAGCCCGCCCTAGACCGCCGCCGCCCGAGCCCGGGCACGCCCTCGCCGCCGACCGTAAGCCTCTCCCTCTCCTCTCCCCTGCCCTCCTCCTCTCCTATCTCTCGTCTCTCTTTCTCTCTCTCGGTCCGCTCTCTTCCCTCACGCTCTTCTCGTGGCGTCTCTCGTCCCTCTAGCTCTGCGGGTCTCTCGTCCGTCGTGAGAGTGCTTCTTACTGTCCACGCTCACTTCTCTTCTCTCTTCACTCTTCTTGTGTTAGGGCAAATTTCATATGTTGCTGCTGTGATGATGTTCATATGAACCCTAGGTGTTCATATGAACCCTAGATTTATTTAGGACAGTAGGAATTTTTTTAGCATTTAGGAAAAAAAATAGCAATTTTTTAGGAAATTAGCTAGGGCAAATTTTTATGAAAATGCCTAAACAGTAATTCCATTTAGCTTTAAATTAACAGAGGGTATATAAATAATAGTAGCATTTAGCTTTAATTAATAGAGGCTATAAACAAAAAACAGTAGTATTTAGCTATAAAAATTTATTTGGACTATTTGAATTATTTGGACTATGGACCTGAATCTGGTCCAAATTTCATTCAAATGAAATTTGAATTATTTGGACTATGGACCTGAATATTTTTGAAGAAATTGGGTGTAGGTACTAAGGTCTTGCTGTGGAAATTTTGGTGAGGTCAGGAGGGTTAGAGAAAATGGAGTTCCTTTGCAATTTCTAATAAGGTCAAGTATTGTTGGAATATTTGCTCTAATACAATTTGGATGGAAAGAAAATAATGTGTGTGTGTGGGTGAGAGGAATAGCTAGAACAGAATTTGGGTTCTGTCCTAGGCAGAGAAGTGTTTAGTGAGGTCATTTTGCAAATGTTTTTGGTTTTTTGAAAAGACCACTATTTTTCAAGGAAAAGAATTTAGGCAAGTTTTATTTTAAAGATGATCCCTTCCTAGACTTTTAGCTTTAAACAAAAAACAAAAGCATTTAGCTATAAATAAAAAACAGTAGCTATGGCATTTAGCTATAAACAAAAAACAGAATTGTTTTTCTTTTCAAAAACTTGGTTAAAGTAATTGTTGCTATATAAACGACAAACAAGATTGATGTTATATGATATATGTCATTGATGTTCATTTGCATATTCCATTATTGTTGATTATATCTTTTCATTGAAGTGGTTTGATTGTGCCCAAGTGGCCTTTTGTTGTTTGCAGGGAATGATGCCGAGTGGCCTATGTTTTGCCGGAATGTTGATTCATTTCCGTTCCGGGAAATTTCAGGTGCTCGATTTGTCCACTTTGTAGCAAAGGTCATGCCGAAATTTTTCGTGAATTTTGGCATGACTTGTGCTACAAACTAGGACATATCGAGTGCCCGGGATATGCCGCACCGGGAATGAATCAACATTCCTGCAAAACATAGGCCTTTTTTATGTCATTATTCATTTTATTAGGTCTAGAATTAATTGACTAGATTTAATTGTAGGAAACATGGCTAGCAACGATGAAGGACATGGTTCTGGTGATTGCAACGTCTACGAGAAGGCAGACGCCTATTTGAACCTTCTCGAGGAGCAACGGTTGTTGCAGTGCCCACCTGTCACATCCGAGAGTAAGACCGGCGCTGAGACCGAGACCGGTGCTAAGACCGAGACCGGCACCGAAACTGGCGAAGCCGGTATAGAACCGAAACCGAAGAGGATACGGCACCCAAACCAGCTCAACACTACTAGACTGGTGGTCACGTAGGTGGACTCCGGCAATTTTGAGCCAAAAGAGCCTGCGGAAGCGCGCGGGTGCTACGGCAATCAAATAGGCTGCATCCTACGGGCAACCGCCACCATCCACGATGAGAAACTGAAGAAGATACCAAATATGTAGCACTCCCTCCTAAGGAAGCTGCACCAGGTATTCTTGTTCCCGGGCCGGGATGAAATCAAATATACTCGACCTTGGCAAGACCCGGCAATGAAGAAGATAAACAAACGCACCATGGGCAAGTTTAGCGGCGTGTTGTCAGCCTGGAATGTAAGGGTGAAACATCGGATCATGGTAAAAAAGGAACCCTACTCCAAGATTGTAAAGGATAATCCGACAATTACAGAAGAGCAGCTCAAAATATTCAAGGCGGCTTGCGTTGCCGAAGCTGCCAAAGAAAAGTCGAAGTACATGAAGGAGCTTCAAGAGAGGAACCTGGGGTGCCACCACCTCGGAAGTCGTGGTTACGCGGGGAAGAGGCCCATATGGGCCAAGGAGGATGTGTAACGCGAAAGTTTGGGGATCCCAGACCCCTTGGCGGAGTTCACCGTCCCGCAGGAGCGTGACGTCATCAGGGCCCGGTACCATTGGGACCCAGTCAACAGGGTTTTTGAAACGGCTACGGTCACGACAGAGTTCATGAGACTGCTGGTAATTTTAAATTTACCCCCTAATTTTAGCTTCTGATCAATTTGACTGCACGTTTAGTCACATTTGTAAACGATCCTTGTTCCTTTTGCAGAAAGAGCAGCACAGGATTGCGGCCGAAAGCGACTCACCATCTGAGGCATTGGCGAGGCCCAAGTGGGACACCCCATTCAACCGGGCCTTGAACATATTGAAAGGACTTCCGGTGGACACTCGGCCATCGTATGGACGCGTGCACGGCGTCAGAGACGTCGCCACGTGGAAGAAGTACTACCATGAGACCACGAAGGAGAGAAAGGAAAGACGGAGGTTAAATGAAGAAAACATCGACAAGAAGGTTGAGATTGCGGTTGATAAGAAATCAGCTGAGATAGTCAAAGTAGCGGTAGCTGCCGCAAGAGAGGAGATGGCAGCTTTGTATAGTGTCTTGGTTCCGGCTATCGTCAGTTGGACCAAGAAAAATCCAGATAAAGAGGCAGCGGACTTTCCCCTTTCCAACTTCTTCGGGAGCAGCTCGTTTAGCGCACCTGCTCCCGCACCCACTAGCAGCCCGTCCTCCGTCTGTGGCATGCTCGGCGGGGCTTCGTCTTTGGCTGAGCTCGACGCCCTCATGGTACCTATCACACCGGCCCTCTTCATTATATGTATAATCTCCCATTTTTGTTGCCTTTCGGATGTCTCATGTCACAGACATGTCTTTGCAGGCCGACGTAACCCCGTGCACCATACTGTACACCATCATCGGCCAGAAGGTGGACGTGGGAAAGGCGACGATAGTGAAGCCGAAGGAACAATTATTCCACAGCCGACCGATCTCCCCTGACGTCTTCAAGGTTTTCGTGGTTAGTGTCAAACCGGGCCACGAGAATTTGGCTCCTCCGGCACTAGGGGGAGATGACGACGAGACCCCGCGGCGGCTTGGCGATTGCAAGAGTTGGGTCCTGCTGTGGCCAAAGAGTCTTCTTCGTCTGGAGGCGGCCGGGAGCACACCCACCACCATGCAGCCTCAACAAGGTATGAACACCAACACCCCACCTACCCAATTAGCGTCGCCTGTCATGCTGGGTGATAGCGCACGGCGTGAGGAAGAGGCTCCATTAGTCGCTGATGACGTCACCGCCGTCGAAGAAGCAATGCATGATATCGATGCCATCGATGAGGATGACGATGACCCTCTACAGTATCTCATTACTAGCACCTATGACGATGGAGGATTGATGGCTCAGCAGTATGAGTACTCAAGGTTTGAGCGTGATGAGTCGGTGCCTGAATTGCCGGAGGATGAACGTATTATAGGCGACCTTCCAGTAGCAAAGAAGCATAGGAAGAGTCCGAGGAAAGGCAACAAAGCGGCTTCTATGATCTAGCTGCCTCCGCAGCCTCGGGTTCAAGACCGTATACCTATCATAGGTGCGGCAAAATGGCATATCCCCGGTGGTTCGATCCTACCTAAGGCAACGGTAGAGGCCATATACGGCGATCTAAGGAGACTTCATGACGATGTGCAACGGAGAGAGAAAAGCCTGATCGCCTAGAAAAACCCAGGATACCCGCTCTACGTGGTTAACGTGCCGCAGCAAAGGTTGTACGTCGACACATTCCCCGCGGAGAAGTTCTTCCTTCGATTCGATTACATCTTCGACATGTTTCACTTGAAAAAGCTGGATTTTATGTTTGTCCGCCTTTTTTCCTTGTACATGAACTACATCATCAGGATTGAGCAGATACCTTATATCTGTGTCGCTGACCCATACTTCATGCACGAGGGCTTCTTGACAGTCTGCCCAAAGCACCGTGAATACGCGAGTAACTACATCGCCGATTTCATGGTCGGCAATAAGAACAAGGAGACGATTCTCGTGCCTTATCATCCCATGTAAGTCATCTGCGCGTATATCCTTCCTTCGATTTCAATCATTCATTTGCACGCGTGGAGGCTAATTTGAGGTGTACTTATTTTGCGCAGCGACGGGCGCGCCGTCCTCATTATCCTTTACCCCCGATTCTCCCACGCTCTTTACTTGGACTCGTCGAAGAACATGAATAAAAAGGATTACACCCACATCAAGTCTGTTCTCGACAGTGCTATCTTTAGCTACGGCCTACGGGGTGGAGAGATCACGCTCAAGAAGACAAGGAATCATGCGCCCGCCTTCGGCCATAAGACCGACTTCTGCTGCATCCAGCAACCGAGTGGTACTCTCAGTGATGGATTCTATCTCCTCCACCACATGCTGGAGTACAAACGGGATCAGCAGAACCTTCACATGTCACCTAGATCCGGCGATGCCCATATTTTGCAATGGGCAAAGAACCTAGGAGATATCCCGTATCATCGACTTCGAGCTGAGTTCTATCACATCCAGCGTGAACCTGCTCAAATCATCATGAAGGAGGTCCTCGAAAAAATAGGGATGTTCTATGAAGAAGGGCAAATGTCGCGGGAAGATGTCCGAACACGCGTAGCCGCTCAGCGACTCGACCTGAAGCCTTTCACTGTGCTCGGGGACTATCTCCCTGACTTGGATGGATGGCACGGCATGTTGGAGTGATTGTCGATATATGACAATGTGTCCGTTTAGTCCATACTTTCTCTATGACGAAACTTTGAGTTATGCACAACGAAACTTTATTTGTGATGTAATTAAACCATCCTCCTCAACTAGCGAAGATCACTCTAGTTAGGGCATTTTGGGTACGATGAACTTTGTTATTTATGCTTATGATATGTTGCTTCTATTTTTGCCAACTCTGTCTCTTTCTGTTGCTCAACTATATATGTTGCATATTATCAACTCATGTGATGATGCAGGTACATAGATCATCGATGGCGAAGAAGTGCTACGCCAAGAGTATACGACGAGTGGCCGGAGTGTCAGGCCTAGGTGTACCGGTTTTCGAGCGACAGCCAGAGAGGGTTCGATAGCAGAGCCGAAGCGGAAAGTAGTTAGTTTAGGTTCACGCTAGTGCGAGAGAGGGATTCGAACCGGTGCCTCAAGAAGTACTACATTATGTATGATGAGACATGTCATGTAAGTTGTATAGCTATATCATGATTATGATGTGATGACATGATTTGTGTTGGATGATATGATGAGACTATTATGTGTATGATATGATGAGCATATTGCATGTTTATGATATGATTAGAATACTGTATAAAACCTGTACAAAAACATCGCAAATATGTAGCAAAAAAAGATATGTGAAAATATAGTAGTAGCACTGGGCAGGAAAATGCTACTGCTAAGGCACTTAGCAGTAGAGCTGGTATGGAAAGCACTACTGCTAAGTAGGTATAGCAGTAGCGCGTGTCAAAATGCGCTACTGCTAAATGTTAGCTGTAGCGCCGTATCAGTAGCGCGGTACCCTGCGCTATTGATAGCCCTTAGATCCGCGCTACTGCTAGGCTTTTCCCTAGTAGTGCGGGTAGTCAACGGGCAATGGAAGGGGTTTCGGACACCCCCGGGAGGGCTATGGGCCTAATAGGCCAAGGGGAGAGACACACCCGCCCACAAGGGGGTTGGCGCGCCCCTCTCCCTGGCCGCCAGCCCTAGGGAAGGAAAGAGGGGAGGGCTAGCTCCTCCTGCCTTCCCCTCCACATGGGAGAAATGAAAGGGGGGGGGGGGGCGCCACCCTCCCCTGCCTTTCCCCGCTCGCCTAGAAAGGCAGGGGGCGTGGCAAGGGGCAGGATCCCAAGTGTGATTCGGCGCCACTTGGGGCGCCTCCTTGGCTGCTCCTCCCTTCCCCACCTATATATATGTGGGAGGGGGCGCCACACAACACGACGACAATCTCTTAGCCGTGTGCGGCGCCCTCCTCCATAGTTTTGTCCCTCAGTCATATTCTCGTAGTGCTTAGGCGAAGCCCTGCGGAGATAGCTTTACCATCACCACGCTATCGTGCTGCCGGAACTCATCCACTACTTCACCGTCTTGCTGGATCAAGAAGGCGAGGACGTCACCGAGCTGAACGTGTGCTGAACACGGAGGTGCCATACGTTTGGTACTCAATCAGTTGGATCGCAAAGAAGTTTGACTACATCAACCGCGTTACTAAATGCTTCCGCTTACGGTCTACGAGGGTACATAGAGACACTCTCGCCCTCATTGCTATGCATCTCCATGGATAGATCTTGCATATGCGTAGAATTTTTTTTGTTTTTCCATGCAACGTTTCCCAACAGTGGCATCAGAGCCAAGTCTATGCGTAGATGATATGCACGAGTAGAACACAAAGAGTTGTGGGCGGTGATAGTCATACTGCTTACCACCAACGTCTTATTTTGATTCGGCGGCATTGTGGGATGAAGCGGCCCGGACCAACCTTACATGTCCACGCACATGATACTAGTTCCACCGACTGACATGCAACTTGTTTTGCATAAAGGTGGCTGGCGGGTGTCTGTTTCTCCTACTTTAGTTGAATCGAATTTGACTACGGCCGGTCCTTGAAGAAGGTTAAAACAGCAAACTTGATAAATCACCATTGTGGTTTTTGCATAGTTAAGAACGGTTCTTGGTAGAAGGCTGTAGCAGCCACCTAAAACTTGCAACAACAAAGTAGAGGACGTCTAACTTGTTTTTGCAGGGCATGGTGTGATGTGATATGTTCAAGAAGTGATGTGATATATGTTGATGTATGAGATGATCATGTTTTGTAATATCAACAACCAACAGGACCTTAGGGTTGTCTCTTAATTATTGTATGAAATGCAAGTGCCATGTAATTGCTTTACTTCATCGCTATGCGTTAGCAATAGTTGTAGAAGCAATAGTTGGCAAGACGACCCCGACGCAACGATGGAGATCAAGGTGTCGAGCCGGTGACGATGGAGATCATGACGATGCTTTGGAGATGGAGATCAAAAGCACAAGATGATGATGGCCATATCATGTCACATATTTTGATTGCATGTGATGTTTATCCTTTATGCATCTTATTTTGTTTAGAACGGCGGTAGCATTATAAGATGATCCCTTCACTAAATTTCAAGATAAAAGTGTTCTCCCCGAGTATGCACCGTTGCCAACGTTTGTCGTTTCGAAGCACCACGTGATGATCAGGTGTGATAGACTCTACGTTCACGTACAACGGGTGTAAGACAGTTTTGCACATGCAGAATACTTGGGTTAAACTTGATGAGCATAGCATGTACAGACATGGTCTCGAAACACTGGAGACCGAAAGGTCGAACATGAGTCATATAGTAGATATGATCAACATAGAGATGTTCACCATTGATGACAACCCCATCCCACGTGATGATCGGACATGGGTTAGTTGATTTGGATCATGTATCACTTAGATAACTTGAGGGATGTTAATTTAAGTGGGAGTTCATTAGTAATTTGATTAATTGAACTTAAATTTATCATGAACTTAGTCTTAATAATTTTTGCATATCTATGTTGTAGATCTATAGATCGCAATATAGCTCCCCTATTTTTATGTTCCTAGAGAAAACTAAGTTCAAAGATGATAGTAGCAATGATGCGGACTGGGTCCGTGATCTGAGGATTATCCTCATTGCTGCATAGAAATTTTTTATCCTTGATGCACCGCTAGGTGACAGACCTATTGTAGGAGCAGATGCAGACGTTATGAACGTTTGGCGAGCTCGATATGATGACTACTTAATAGTTTAGTGCGCCATGCTTTACAGCTTAGAACCGGGACTTCAAAAACCTTTTGAACGACATGGAGCATATGAGATGTTCCAAGAGCTGAAATTGGTCTTTCAGACTCATGCCCGTGTCGAGAGGTATGTGACCTCTACTTTGCCTACAAGATGGAGGAGATTAGCTCAGCCAGTGAGCATGTGCTCAGAATGTCTGGGTACTACAATCGCTTGAATCAAGTGGGAGTTAATCTTCCAGATAAGATAGTTATTGATAGAGTTCTCTAGTCACTATCACCAAGCTACTAGAACTTTTTGATGAACTATAATATGCAAGGGATGAAGGAAATGATTCCCGAGCTCTTCGTGATGCTGAAATCGGTGAAGGTAGAAATCAAGAAAGAGCATCAAGTGTTGATCGTTAAACAAGACCACTAGTTTCAAGAAAAAGGGTAACGGAAAGAAAGGGAACTTCAAGAAGAATGGCAAGCAAGTTGCCTCTCCAATGAAGAAGCCCAAAGTTGGACCTAAGCCTGAAACTAAGTGCTTCTACTGCAAAGGGAATGGTCACCAGAAGCGGAACTGCCCTAAATACTTGGCGGATAAGAAGGATGGCAATGTGAACAAAGGTATATTTGATATACATGTTATTGATGTGTGCCTTACTAGTATTCGTAGTAGCCCCTGGGTATTTGATACCGGTTCAGTTGCTAAGATTAGTAACTCGAAATAGGAGTTGCAGAATAAACGGAGACTAGTAAAGGGCAAGGTGACGATGTGTGTTGGAAGTGTTTCCACACTCCCTCTACCTTCGGGATTAGTGTTAAACCTAAATAATTGTTATTTGGTGTTTGCGTTGAGTAGGAACATGATTAGATCATGTTGATTGCAATATGATTATTCATTTAATTCAGAGAATAATTGTTGTTCTGTTTACATGAATAAAACCTTCTATGGTCATACACCCAATGCGAATGGTTTATTAAATCTCGATCGTAGTGATACACATATTCATAATATTGATGCCAAAAGATGCAAAGTTGATAATGATAGTGCAACATACTTGTGGCACTGTCGTTTAGGTCATATTGGTGTAAAGTGCATGAAGAAACTCCATGTGGATGGACTTTTGGAATCACTTGATTATGAATCATTTGATACTTGCGAACCATGCCTCATGGGCAAGATGACTAAAACTCCATTCTCCGGAACAATGGAGCGAGCTAATGACTTATTGGAAATAATACATACCGATGTATACGGTCCAGTGAGTGTTGAGGCATGCGGCGGGTATCCTTATTTTCTAACCTTTACAGATGATTTGAGTAGGTATGGGTATATCTACTTGATGAAACACAAGTCTGAAACATTTGAAAAGTTCAAAGAATTTCAGAGTGAAGTAGAGAATCATCGTAACAAGAAAATAAAGTTTCTACGATCTGATCGCGGAGGCGAATAATTGAGATACGAGTTTGGCCTTCATTTAAGAAAATGTGGAATTATTTCACAACTCATGCCACCTGGAACACCACAGCGTAATGGTGTGTCCGAATGTCGTAACCGTGCTTTATTGGATATGGTGCGTTCTATGATGTCTCTTACCGATTTACCACTATCGTTTTGGGGTTATGCATTAGAGACAGCCACATTCTCATTAAATAGGGCACCGTCTAAATCCGTTGAGATGACACCGTATGAATTATGGTTTGGGAAGAAACCTAAATTGTCGTTTCTTAAAAGTTTGGGGATGCGACGCTTATGTCAAAAGGGCTTCAGCCTGATAAGCTCAAACCCAAAGCGGAGAAGTGTGTCTTCATAGGATACCCGAAAGAAACTATTGGGTATACCTTCTACCATAGATCCGAAGGCAAAATCTTTGTTGCTAAGAATGGGTCCTTTCTATAGAAGGAGTTTATCTCGAAAGAAGTGAGTGGGAGGAAAGTAGAACTTGATGAGGATATTGTACCTTCTCTCGAATTGGAAAGTATTACATCAGAGAAAGCCATTCCTGTGATGCCTACACCAACCACAGAGGAAGCAAATGATGATGATCCTGAAACTTCAGATCAATTTACTACTGAACCTTGTAGGTCGACCAGAACACATTCCACACCAGAGTGGTATGGCAATCCTGTCCTGGAAGTCATGTTGTTGGACAACAGTGAACCTACGAACTATGAACAAACTATGATGAGCCCAGATTCCGAAAAATGGCTTGAGGCCATGAAATCTGAGATAGGATCCATGTATAAGAACAAAGTCTGGACTTTGGTGGATTTGCCCGATGATCGGCAAGCCATAAAGAATAAATGGATCTTTAAGAGGAAGACGGACGCTGACGATAATATCACTGTCTACAAAGCTCGACTTGTTGCAAAAGGTTTTCGACAAGTTCAAGGGGTTGACTATGATGAGACTTTCTCACCCGTAGCGATGCTTAAGTCTGTCCAAATCATGTTAGCAATTGCAGCATTTTATGATTATGAAATCTGGCAAATGGATGTAAAAAACCCTTGCATTCCTTAACGGGTTTCTTGAGGAAGAGTTGTATATGATGCAACCAGAAGGTTTTGTCAATCCTAAAGGAACTAACAAAGTGTGAAAGCTCCAGCGATCCATCTATGGACTGGTGCAAGCATCTCGGAGTTGGAATATACACTTTGATGAGGTGATCAAAGCATATGGTTTTATACAGACTTACGGTGAACCCTGTATTTACAAGAAAGTGAGTAGGAGTTCTGTAGCATTTCTGATATTATATGTGGATGACATATTGCTGATTGGAAATGATATAGAATTTCTAGATAGCATAAAAGGATACTTGAATAAGAGGTTTTCAATAAAAGACCTTGTTGAAGCTGCTTATATATTGGGCATCAAGATCTATAGGGATAGATTGAGATGCTTAATAGGACTTTCACAAAGCATATACCTTGACAAAGTTTTGAAGAAGTTCAAAATGGATCAGTCAAAGAAAGGGTGCTTGCCTGTGTTACAAGGTGTGAAATTGAGTCAGACTCAAAGCCCGAGCACTACAGAAGATAGAGAGAAAATGAAAGTCATTCCCTATGCCTCAGCCATAGGTTCTATCATGTATGCTATGTTGTGTACCAGACCTGATGTGTGCCTTGCCATAAGTTTGGCAGGGAGGTACCAAAGTAATCTAGGAGTGGATCAGTGGACAGCGGTCAAAATTATCCTTAGTTACCTAAGAGGAATAAGGAAATATTTCTCAGTTATGGAGGTGATAAAGAGTTCATCGTAAAGGGTTACATCGATGCAAGCTTTGACACTGATTCAGATGACTCTGAGTCTCAATCTGGATATGTATTGAAAGTGGGAGCAATTAGCTAGAGTTGCTCCATGCAGAGCATTGTAGACATGGAAATTTGCAAAATACATACGGATCTAAAAGTGACAGACCCGTTGACTAAACTTCTCTCACAAGCAAAACATGATCACACCTTAGTACTCTTTGGGTGTTAATCACATGGCAATGTGAACTAGATTATTGACTCTAGTAAACTCTTTGGTTGTTGGTCACATGGCTATGTGAACTATGGGTGTTAATCACAAGACGATGTGAACTAGATTATTGACTCTAGTGCAAGTGGGAGACTGATGGAACTATGCCCTAGAGGCAATAATAAAATGGTTATTATTATATTTTCTTAATCATGATAAAGGTTTATTATTCATGCTAGAATTGTATTGACCAAAAACTTAAATACATGTGTGGATACATAACCAAATACCGTGTCCCTAGTGAGCCTCTACTAGACTAGCTCGTTGATCAAAAGATGGTTAAAGTTTCCTAACCATAGACATGAGTTGTCATTTGATAATGGGATCACATAATTAGGAGAATGATGTGATGGATAAGACCCATCCGTTAGCTTAGCATATGATCGTTTAGTTTATTGCTACTGCTTTCTTGAATGTCAAATACATGTTCCTTCGACCATGAGATCATGCAACTCCTGGATACCGGAGGAATGCCTTGTGTGCTTTCAAACGTCACAACGTAACCGGGTGATCATAAAGATGCTCTACAGGTATCTCCGAAAGTGTTTGTTGAGTTGGCATGGATCGAGATTGGGATTTATTACTCCGAGTATCGGATAGGTATCTCTGGGCCCTCTCGGTAATACACATCATAATAAAGCCTTGCAAGCAAATGACTAATGAGTTTGTTATGATATGATGTATTATAGAATGAGTAAAGAGACTTGCCGGTAACGATATTGAACTAGGTATGAAGATACCGACGATCGAATCTCGGGTAAGTAACATACCGACGGACAAAGGGAATTACGTATGTTGTCATAAGGTTCGACCGATAAAGATCTTCGTAGAATATGTAGGAGCAAATATGGGCATCGACGTTCCACTATTGGTTATTGACCGGAGAGGTGTCTTGGTCATGTCTACATAGTTCTCGAACCCGTAGGGTCCACACGCTTAACGTTCGTTGACGATATAGTGTTATATGAGTTATATGATTTGGTGAACGAATGTTGTTTGCAGTCCCGGATGAGATCACAGCATGACGAGGAGCTCCGGAATGGTCCGGAGGTAAAGATTGATATATAGGACGATGATATTCAGACAACGGAAGAGTTTCGGAGTGCACCAGGTAGTCAACGGGACACCAGAAGGGGTTCCAGACCCCCCCCCCTCCAGAGGTCTATGGGCGTAATAGGCCAAGGGGAGAGACACACCAGCCCACAAGGGGGCTGGCGTGCCCCTCTCCCTGGCCGCTGGCCCTAGGGAAGGAAAGGGGGGAGGGCTAGCCCCTCATGCCATGCCCTCCACATAAGAGAAAGGAAAGGGGGGGGGGCCACCCTCCCGTGCCTTTCCCCGCTCGCCTACAAAGGCAAGGGGGGCAAAACAAGGGGCAGGACCCCAAGTGGGATTCGGCCCCACTTGGAGCGCCTCCTTGGCTGCTCCTCCCTCCCCCACCTATATATATGTGGGAGGGGGCGCCACACAACACGACGCCAATCTCTTAGCCGTGTGCGGCGCCCCCCTCCATAGTTTTGTCCTTCGGTCATATTCTCGTAGTGCTTAGGCGAACCCTATGGAGATAGTTTCACCTTCACCGTCACCACGCCGTCGTGCTGCCGGAACTCATCCACTACTTCGCCGTCTTGCTGGATCAAGAAGGCGAGGACGTCACCAAGCTGAACATGTGCGGAACGTGGAGGTGCCGTACGTTTGGTACTCGGTCGGTTGGATCGCGAAGAAGTTCGACTACATCAACCGCGTTACTAAACGCTTCCACTTACAGTCTACGAGGGTACGTAGACACACTCTCCCCCTCGTTGCTATGCATCTCCATGGATAGATCTTGCGTATGCGTACAATTTTTTTTTCCATGCAACGTTTCCCAACACTAAAGAGATGCCTATATATATGCTCGTCCATGCCCGCTCACTCCTCTGTTATTTGGCCGGCCAACGTGTGGGAGGTGTGCTGCTCTCTGTTCTCACCTCCTATGCACATGAGGTGTTCGATGAAATGCCCGAGCCACACTTAAGCTTTCTCCTCTCCAAGCTCGACCTCCAAGCTACATTTTCCGCAAGATTTGTCTAGGTTTGGCGGTGCACCAACTACACAAGTGTTCTAAAAGGTTAGCAACTTCATCCTTTCATCTCTCACTACTAGTTTAGCTCATTTCAAATGCTCTAGAAGTGGAGTGGTTTGTGGGTTTTAGTGGAGGAGTGTATGTGGGAGTTCTTTTGATTTAGATGCACAATTTGAGCACAAATTAACTTCTTACAGTCTACACATGTGTACGGTGCCGTCCCGTCCCTGTCCTCACCGCCGTCGAACGCCCGCACCGATCTCATCACCGGCACCACCGTGGTGAGCCTCTTGTTCTTATCTTCTTTTTAAAAGAAAAAAATTCTTACTTGTATGATTTAGATAGCTACTTGTATAATTTTGTTACTTTTATTTTTGTTTGTTATTATATAGTGCCATGGTTTTGGTATCCACCCCCGTCAGCCCTCATCCGGTCTATGATTCGGATGTGGTATATTATCTTTTATAACTATTTGTTTCATTTAGTGTTTATGACAATTATGCTGATCAACGTGACATAGATCTCTTTATCTAGGAGGTATGTGAACCGGAAATTCCAACCAACCCTCTTGTCGAGAGGTTAAATTTAGTTGAAAAAGAAAACAATTATTTGCAAGAAAAATTGAAAAGAATTGAAGAGGAGACGATGAAATTGGAGTTGCATGTTGCCGATGTCGTCGATGATCACAAGATCCAGATGGATGCAATGCGCTTGAAGATTAGAAAGATTAGAAAATATGCCATTGATAATGAGGCTTGGTATCATTATGTTGTTGGATCAATTGTTACCTTAGTTGCGATTTTGATTGCATTTGTTGTTGCATTTAAATGTTTTACATAGTTGTATGTTAGTTTCAATGTATGTTTTATTAGATGCTCTAGAGAGCTGTATGTTGTTCTATGAGAACTATGTATGAACTTTATGAATTTATTTTTCAGTAATAACATTTGATAAATATTGTACTTTGGTTTTAATGTGATGATGAACTTGTATTGATTTGGTCACTTCTCTATTCATGATGTTCTGTAATGGTTTTTGATATACTTAATTATATAATGCACGCAGATGATCCAACAATGGATGTACGGTGACCGACGCACCTCTGACTACATTGAGGGCCTGCATATTTTCTCGATGTGGCTGAGGCAACCAAGCAGAATGGTTTTATGTATTGTCCATGTACTGTCTATGGGGATGTGTAGGATTACTCTGACTCGAAAACTCCTCACTACCACCTGCTTGAGAAGGGTTCCATGCCACACTATAATGTTTGGACCAAGCACGGATAAAGAGGGGTTATGATGGAAGACAACGAAGAAGAAGAGGATGATGACAACTATCCTATGTTCCCTGAATATGGTGATACTGCATCAGGGGAAGCTGAAGATCAAGAGGCACCAGACGATGTGACCGATGATGATCTTCGCTGGGTCATTGTTGATGCACAGAGAGAATGCGAAAGTGAAAGGGAGAAGTTAAAGTTCGATCACATGTTAGAGGATCACAAAAAAGGGTTGTACCCAAATTGCGAAGATGGCAACTCAAAGCTCGGTACTGCACTGGAATTGCTGCAATGGAAGGCAGAGAATGGTGTATCTGACAAGGGATTTGGGAAGCTACTGAAAATAATGAAGAAGAAGCTTCCAAATGATAAAGAAATGCGTGATAGTATGTACAAAGCAAAGAAGGTTCTCTACCCTCTAGGATTGGAGGTGCAGAAGATACATGCATGCCCTAATGACTGCATCCTCTACCGCGGTGAGCAGTACGAGAATTTGAACGCATGCCCGGTATGCGGTGCATTGTGGTATAAGATCAAACAAGATGACCCTGGTGATGTTGAGGGAGAGCGCCCCAGGAAGAGGGTTCCTGCCGAGGTGATATGGTATGCTCCTATAATACCACGGTTGAAACGTCTGTTCAGAAACAGAGAGCGTGCCAAGTTGTTGCGATGGCACAAAGAAGACCGTAAGAAAGACGGGAAGTTGAGAGTACCCGCTGACGGGTCGCAGTGGAGAAAAATCGAGAGAAAGTGAAGGGACTTTGCAGATGACGCAAGGAACGTATGGTTTGGTTTATGTGTAGATGACATTAATCCTTTTGGGAAGCAGAGAGCAGCAATCATAGCACCTAGGCCGTGACTCTATGTATCCATAACCTTCCTCCTTGGTTGTGCATGAAGCGGAAGTTCATTATGATGCCAGTGCTCATCCAAGGCCCTAAGCAACTCGGCAACGACATTGATGTGTACCTAAGGCCTTTAGTTGAAGAACTTTTACAGCTGTGGAATAAAAAAGGTGTACGTGTGTGGGATGAGCACAAACAGCAGGAATTTGACCTATGAGCTTTGCTGTTTGTAACCATCAATGATTGGCCTGCTCTTAGTAACCTTTTAGGACAGACAAACAAGGGATACAATGCATGCACGCACTGTTTAGATGAGACTGAAAGTATTGGACAAATGCAAGAAGAATGTGTACCTGGGACATCGTCGATTTCTTCCGACCAAGCATGCCTTAAGAAAGAAAAGGCAAGCATTTCAAAGGTGAGGCAGATCACCAGTAGAAACCGGTCCTCCGTACTGGTGCTAATATACTTGATATGGTCAAGGATTTACATGCAGTCTTTGGAAAGGGTCATGGCGGACAATCTGTTCCGAATGACGCTGAGGGAGACGCACCCATGTGGAAGAAGAAATCTATATTTTGGGACCTACCCTATTGGAAAGACCTAGAGGTCCGCTCTACAATCAATGTGATGCACGTGACGAAGAATCTTTGCGTGAACCTGCAAGGCTTCTTGGGCGTTTATGGGAAGACAAAAGATACACCGGAGGCACGTGAGGACCAGCAACATGTGAACGAAAAAGACGACATGCATCCAAAGCAGTATCAAGGTCCTGCCAGCTACGCTCTTACCAAAGTAGAGAAGGAAATCTTCTTTGAATGCCTGCTCAGTATCAAGGTCCCGTCTGGCTTCTTGTCGAATATAAAGGGAATAATAAATATGGCAGAGAAAAAATTCCAGAACCTAAAGTCTCATGACGGCCACATGATTATGATGCAACTGCTTCCGGTTGCATTGAGGGGGCTTCTACCAGAAAATGTTCGATTAGCCATTGTGAAGCTATGTGCATTCCTCAATGCAATTTCTCAGAAGGTAATCGATCCAAAAATCCTACCAAGGTTACAAAATGATTTGGTCCAATGTCTTGTCAGTTTCGAGTTGGTGTTCCCACCATCCTTCTTCAATATTATGACGCACGTCCTAGTTCACCTAGACGATGAGATTGCCATTCTGGGTCCTGTATTTCTACACAATATGTTCCCCTTTGAGGGGTTCATGGGACTCTTAAAGAAATATGTTTGTAACTGTGCTAGGCCAGAAGGAAGCATCTCCATGGGCCATCAAACAGAGGAGGCCATTGGGTTTTGTGTTGACTTTATTCTTGACCTTAAGCCGATTGGTGTCCCTCAATCGCGGTATCAGGGGAGACTAACTGGAAAAGGCACGCTAGGAGCAGATTCAATAATATGTAGGGACGGGCATTCTTGGGCGCAAGCACACTACAGAGTTCTACAGAATTCTACCTTGGTGGCCCTGTATATCAATGAAAACAAGAATATTCTACGCTCCAAACACCCGGAGCAGTCTGACGACTGGATTACACTTGAACACATAGGGACTTTCGGCAGTAGGTTGCAAACACATCTCATGCATAACAACATTATTGCAGATGAGTTGTACTTGTTGGCCAGGACACCATCTTCGACTGTATTGACTTACCAAGGGTACGAGATAAATGGGAATACATTTTACACGATCACCCAAGATAAAAAGAGCATCAACCAAAACAGTGGTGTCCGCTTTGATGCAGCAAACAACAATAGGGCAAAGGACATATATTATGGTTACATAGAAGAGTTATGGGAACTTGACTATGGACATGAATTTATGGTCCCTTTATTTCGGTGCAAATGAGTCACTCTGTCAGGAGGCGGGGTACAGGTAGACCCGCAGTACAGAATAACAACAGTGGATCTCAGTAATCTTCGGTACACAGACGAACCATTCGTCCTAGCCGATGATGTGGCGCAGGTTTTCTATGTGAACGACATGTCTACCAAACCAAGAAAAAGATAAGATAAGGAAGCGAATACATCATACGATGAGCCAAAGCGCCACATAGTTCTTTTAGGGAAAATAACCATCATGGGAGTGGAGGACAAGACAAACATGTCTGAAGATTATGAAAAGTTTCATGAAATTCCTCCCTTCAAAGTGAAGGCTGGCCCAAGCATCCTGTTGAACGATGAATATTATCCATGGTTACGGCACAATAAGCAAGGGACACACGCGAAGAAAAGTGAAGACTTTCTCCCTTTGTAATAGATGAGTTTTCGTCTGAAACACTGATACTTCGAAAGAGATTGTCTAGTTTGTACACAAAGTGCATCCAGTTTTTCCCGTAACCCTCTCAACTTTTTAGCACATGCTATGTGGGTGAAATTATGATACCCTACCAATTTTCAACCTTTTCCTAGTTCATTTGTAGTGCTTGTCAATTTCAGGGTCATTTAGCTCAAAATAAATCATTAAATGCATGAAAAATAGCAAATGAAGTGACAAAAGGGTTGAAAATTGACGATGTGGCTTTGAATGGTGCATATTGAATGCACAAAAATTCTGGAGTTAAAATAAATTAAAAAATGAAACCCCTTTGTAGTAGATGAGTTTTCTTCCGAAACCCTGATACTTCGAAAGAGATTGTCCAGTTTGTACACGAAGTGCATCCAGTTTTTCCCGTAACCCTCTCAACTTTTTAGCACATGCTATGTGGGTGAAATTATGATACCATGCCAAGTTTCAACTTTTTCAGAGTTCATTTCACTACTAGAAACTACGATTTTACCTAGGGCCAAGGTCTTTACCTAAGGCTCATTTACCTACTGAAGGGAAAGAAAAGTTACAAACAGTGCACTCTAGGGGAAGACAAATTTTCATGTGAAAAGAAAAGAATAGAAAAGGTTTACCTAGAGTTGTTTTCTCCCTAGGTGAAGGCAGCCACGTCGACAGCACTGGACCAAAAAATTCAGCCAGATGTGGCCTCCCGTGCATTTTTTTGCCATCAGCGCGCTCTACTTTTTAGTGGTCTATGCCATATTTTGGTCCGGACCCACCGCGCAGTGAGGAGGGGAAAGGAGGTGTCCGCCAGCATCTGGTCTCTTCTCTCTCTCTCTCTCTCTCTCTCTCTCTCATTCGCAGCGCCGCCCAATCTCTCCCTCCTGCCCTCCCAGATCTGCGCCTCGGCACTTGCCGCATCCTCTCGCCGCCTCTTGCCAGTATCCCCCGCCGTTGATCCTGGCCTAATCACCAACGCGGAGCCGACCACGGTGACCACACTGCGCCATCCGTGGTGATAGCACCGCGGCACCCATGCAGATCGGCCGGGTTGCGATGGCCTGGTGACCTCGCATCTCAGTGGCCGCGTAGCCTCGTGCCGATTTGATGCCCACCGGACCTACCGCCGGGCTTGCTCTCCGACTGGTTCCCAGGCGGGCATCCCTCTGATTCCTCTGCTTGCGTACGACGGGTGCCCAGGCGCGCATCCCTGTTCTTCTACTCTGACGGTCGGCTGTCCAGAAGTTAAATGTGAGCATGGTAGGGAGCCAATGTATCTCACCCCTCCCTCCCCAGATTTGTTGATTAGTGTATAGAAATATTTAGGATGAACTGATATTGAAATCTGTGAGCTATAGGTTATAGCTTAGTGAGATATATAGGAACTAGTTGATGAGAAACAACATGATCGGCTTATGTTTCTGAACATTTAATTTAGTATAAGAGCTTGACGATAAATAGGTACAATGTCTCTGCAAGCGCATCTGGTTCTACTCCAGCTATAGACGTCAAATTTTTAGGTGAGCACGCATATGTTTATGATGATACTTAATGTAACACCCCCAGTGGTTAACTACAGTAATCACCCTTTTGATAATGCCAAGTCAGCATGATTAACAATGCATAATCATCTTTAACATCATATTGCTTTTCAACTCCTAAGTCAAAACCCAAATTTAAGTGAAAGTGGAAAATAAAAGTTGCCTGAACTTGAAAATTAAAATGTGCATCATCTTGCAAATATTCCCATAGCATTTATAAAAATGATTGCAACACTTGTTGGAATTGTAAAAGGACTCAAACAACAAGGAACAGCAGCAACATAACACTGTTTAATCCTTTTTCAATTTAAATAAAATCCAAACAAAAAGATATGGACCCCAAACCAATTTCTAGAAGTGACAGATAATGCACTGTAAATAATGGAGCAAGTCTCATATTTTACAAAAGTCTTTTGGAATAAAAATAAAAGAGAAAACAGAAGAGGAAAATAAATAATATAAAAAAAGGAAAAAGGAAAAGCCCCCCCCCCACTGGGCCGACCCAGCTGGCCGGCAGGCCAACAGGCCGGCCCACCAGCGCCCATAACCCCCCCTCACCCCAAACCCTAACCCCGAACACCCCCACACTCCCCCCCCCCCCCCGATCCCCCTCTCCTCCCTCTCGCCCGCGCGCCTGACGGCGCCGCCCGACGCCGCGCCGCCTCGCCGCACGCCGTCCCGTCGCCGCCCTACGTCGCCTCCTCAACCCCGACGCGCCGCCTCCCCGCCGTCGCGTTCCCCTGCATCGGGCCTTCCCTTCAACGCGGGTGAGCAAACCCCCGTCGTGACCTCGCCGTTGTCGCGCCGCCCGCCGTGGTCCCGCTCGCCGGCCGTCCTCAGCGCGCGCCCACGAGCCGCGTCCACTCCCCGCGCCGCTCGCGCGCTGCTTCGCCCCGCGCCGCGCCTCCGCTCGCCCCGCCCGCTGTGCGCTGCCGCTCGCCCCCGCCTCCCCCTGCCGCGCCGCGTCACGCCGCGCTGCCCCGCCTCCGGCCACCGCCCCGCGCGCGCTGCTCGCGGCCCCGCTGCCGCCGCCCGCGCGCCCGTCGCCGCCCACCCCCGCGTCGCCGCGCCCCTGCCGGCGCTCGGGCACGCGCCCGTCGGGCGACGCCGCGCCCGCACCCGTCGTCCACGCCCGCTAACGTCCCTGGGCCACTGACCACGGGGCCCCACGCCCCTTTTTCCTAAATAATAAAAAGGAAAAATAATAACTAAATAAAAATAAAAATAATTAGTTAATTAAATAATTAATTAGTGAATTAATTAATTTAATTAATTAGTCTAATTAATTAGTTAGTTTAATTAAGCAGTAATTAATTAACTTAACCCTAATGACTGCTGACATCAGCATGATGTCATGCTGATGTCATCTGTTACTATTCTGGATAATTCGAAATTAAATAATAAAAATAAATTCAGAAAATTAATAAAATCTTTAGAAAATCATATAAAATAATCCGTAGCTCAGATCGAAAAACTTTGAACATGAAAGTTGCTCAGAACGACGAGACGAATCTGAATACGCCGTCCGTTTGTCCGCCACACGTCACTAACTATCCGAACATGGAACCGTTCCCCTCCGGTCATCTGTTTGACAAATGCCCGGATCCGGGAAAACATTCCCGGATGGATTCCTCCTTCCTCAGTGACATACAACCATATGTTAGGACACACCCGGCACTGCGTATTATCATGTCGTACTTTGTGTTGCTCAAGTTTGCTCTATATTTATACTGTTTCCTCCCCCTCTTCTCTCTCGGTAGACCCTGACACCGACGTCGTCCCCGAGATCGACGCAACTCAGGAGCCCGACGCCATCGTTGACGATCCCTCTCTCTCTTGCCAGAGCAACCAGGCAAGCCCCCCTTTGATCATCCCGATATCGCCCATTCTATATTCTCATGCTTGCATTAGAATTTGCTACTGTTACTGTTTGCTCCTATTCTGATGCATAGCCTGTTTATTGTAACCTGCCATTGATACTTACCTGCTTATCCTAAACTGCTTAGTATAGGATGGGTAGAGACCCACTAGAGGACCCCACTTTGATCCTTGTTGCCCCACTGGATTATTAGAAGACCCGATCAACGGGATTGAAGACCTGTGACTTTACTGCTGAACCTTGATAGAGACGGGTCGGCCCCGAAGGGGGACCCGAGGAAGTTACTTTTACTACAGGACTGAAGGGACAGGCGGTACCACCCAGTAGAGGTGGACCTGAGTTCCCGACAGTCTTTTACGAGACGGGTTGACCTGGATGGTGCCTGAGTGATGAATACGAGGCGCGGCCGGGCAATCTTAGCCCTTGCAGCAAGTCCTCGAGACGGGGCGACGGGGTCACATCTTTCGTGAGTCTCTGCTCGTTTTCCGCAAGCCCCTAGGCCACTTACGATTTGGATATTTGATCCGAGCAGGCCTCTGGTCTGATAGCACTAACCATCACGTGGGCTTAGTATGGGCGTTCTGCATCGTAGCATCAGCCGAAAGTTCTGTCAGACGTCCAGTTCAGCATTGCGGCCGGGACGGACTGGCGCCCCCCTGGTGCCTGGCTTCCCCCTGCACGCAACGACTCAGAGTGCACAGGGCGATGGCCCAAGACCTCTGAGCGCTTAGGATGTAGACC
Source organism: Thinopyrum elongatum (assembly GCA_011799875.1). Taxonomy (NCBI): domain Eukaryota; kingdom Viridiplantae; phylum Streptophyta; class Magnoliopsida; order Poales; family Poaceae; genus Thinopyrum; species Thinopyrum elongatum. Next base: position 643,922,133 of record CM022303.1, on the reverse strand, counting down.
GACGGGGACCTCTCTGCTGAGCTGTAGGTCGGGTTGCGATGTGTTGTTTGGCCGAGGCCGGGCATGACCCAGGAAAGTGTGTCCGGCCGGAGTTAAGCGAGCGTGATGGGTAAGTTGGTGCACCCCTGCAAGGAAGAACACTTCTATCGATAGCCGGTCCTACGGTAAAGGACACTCGGAGTTGTATGCCGATCGGTACAACTAGAACTGGTTACCCGTGATGATACCTGGATATGTGGCTCTGGGATTGCTTCTCGTAGGGAGTCGAGAAGGGATCTCAGGACGAGGTTTGATGACTTTATGGCTCTGGGATTGCTTTCTCGCAGGGAGTCGAGAAAGGATCTCTGGGTGAGGTTGATAGTATTACTGCTACATTATATGGTATTGTTCTACTCTCTCCTATTGCTGCAAGACCGCTGAAGATGCTAGTCTTCGATAGGACTAGGCCCTCCTCTCTATTCTGGCATTTCTGCAGCCCAGTCCACATATACAGCCTCCCTTTGATAATGTTGCATATGTAGTGTAGATCCTTGCTTGCTGAGTACTTCAGAGTACTCACGGTTGCTTTGCTTTCTTTTTCCCCCATGTCAGTTCGTCGTGACCAGATGACGGAGCCGCTGAGACAGCTACCCCCGCCGACGTTCGACTACTACTACTACCCCGAGGATGGCTTCTGCTACGACTTGGCTGTCGACCAGGAGTAGGTTCGGAGGGTCCCAGGCAGGAGGCCTACGCCTTTCGATCGTAGTGTTTTATTTTGCCCCGCCTTTCTAAAGGCCTTTCTGTTTCTCTTTTATATCTGTACTCAGATATCTGATGCTTCCGCTGACGCTTGTATGCCATCAAGCTATGTATTCGAGCCCTCGAGGCCCTGGCTTGTAATATAAAGCTTGTATGACTTTATTTATGTTTTAGAGTTGTGTTGTGATATCTTCCCGTGAGTCCTTAGGCTTGATCGTGTGCATTTGCGTGTAAGATTAGCGCGCGATCGGGCCGGGGGCGTCACAAGTTGGTATCAGAGCCGACTGCCTGTAGGAATCCCCTTTCCAACTCCTTGGCCGAAGTTGAGTCTAGAAACCGGAAAACTGTTTTACTAACTTGGCTGTGTGGCTTACGGGCCCACGTCGCCAATTGGGTGGTATTAGGATCTTTTACTCCTCGACCTTTACTCTGGGACTCTGACCTCTCTTCTATTCGAGTTAAATGATTTTACTAACTCCAACATTAGGCTCTCGTGATCACATCCACCCGGAGTTCTGAAAATATCCCCCCTTGCTTCAAGATTTTGGGCCAGGTTCTGCATACAGGATCCTTTTATCGAGGGCACCCTGTGTTGTCACTTGCAGATTCCTCGCTCCGTCAGTTTTCTCCGACGTTGATGTAGCCTTTGATATGTCTCGTTGTGTACTTCCTTACTGCGTGCCTGCGCGCCGCCTAGTTGTCTAGCCTTCTCTTCTCAGCTGTCGTAATGCCGGTTCGTAATCGAGACTATGTGTGGATTTGAATGTCTGGTGTGACTATGATGAAGTATCTATTGCACTTCCTTCTGTCATGCGTGTTACTTCATGAATAATTCCATACATATGCAGTTTTACTTGCTAAACTGCCCCTGTTGATTTGGCAGGATGGCTGACGATCCTCCACCTCCACCTTATATTGCCGCAATGATGCAGCGGTTTGAACTGAACCGTCAGGTTATGGCCGGGATATTGGCTCAGTTCCCAACTCAGAATGCTCAGCAACAGAATGCTCCAATAACTCTGCCAGAATTCGTGCGCCTCAACCCGTCTGTTTTCCGCAGCTCCACCAATCCTATGGATGCTGATGATTGGCTTCGTGACATCATGTTTGAAATGGAGTCAGCTGATGTTGCCCCTGATAGTTACGTCACCTTTGCGACATTCCACCTGAAGGGTCCAGCTGCTCAATGGTGGGAAAGTCACAAGAGTATTATGCCTGCTGAATCTGTACTCACTTGGCAAGAAGTCCAATCAGCTTTTCGTGCACGGTACATTCCTCAAGGTCTGATGGACCAGAAGAAACAGGAGTTCTGCAAACTCTCTCAGGGTAAAATGACTGTGGATGAATATCAGAGGAAATTTCTCGAATTGTCCCACTATGCTGAAGATGACGTCTGCACTGAAGCCCGCAAGCAGGATAAATTCCGTGAAGGACTCTGTACTGACATAAAACTCGCACTTGCAGTCCTTGATTGCACAGACTTCGCAACGCTTGTCAGTAAATCTTTCCAAATTGAAACAGCTCTGACTGAATGCCAGGAGTCGCTCAAACGCACTCGTGAAGTAGGCTCATCTTCGGGTCAGCCTGTTCAGAAACGTCGAGTCTGGATCCCACACAATGTTTACCACCGACCTGCTCCAACCCCAAGGCCGTCATATGTTGCACCTCGCCTGCCTTCACCGCCGAGACAACTAACGGTTCATGATGGACCTCCTAATGTTATGGCTTCTCCTCAGGATGCACCATGTCCCCCTGATGGTCGTACGAAGGGCCATCGAACCCATCGATGCAGAAATCGTAAGGCCAGGATGTCTGCTATGGACCGAGGCCAGGTCACTCACGTCAAAATGGGAGAAGCTCATGAGTCTCCAAAAATCGTGATGGGAACTCTGTCAGTTAATTCAGTTACAGCTTCTGTTCTCTTTGATTCCGGGGCATCACATTCCTTTGTGTCTCAACAATTTGCTCAGCGACATGAGCTACCTCTAGAGTTATTGCCCACACCATTAGAGATTATCACTCCCCGTTCCAGGTGGCAAACCAAGATGGTAAGTCACAACAATCAGATAAAAATTGAAGGGTTGATGTTCTCTGCTTCCCTTATTGCTCTTGGACCTTCCGACATAGACATCATTCTCGGTATGGACTGGTTGACCGCCCACAATGCTTTGATTGACTGTGCCACTAAGAAAGATCTTCACCTTGAAAAGTACAGGGATTTCTCGCTGTCTGAAGATGGAACCCTGTATTTCAGAAACCGCATTGTCATACCTCGCTTCGAGCTTATGACTGACAAAGTAATGAAGGAAGCACATGATACCCCGTTGTCTATTCATCCGGGTAGCACCAAAATGTATCGTGATCTCCGTCAAAGGTACTGGTGGTCTAGAATGAAGCAGGACATTGCTCGTTATGTTGTTGAATGTGATGTGTGTCGTCGCGTTAAAGCAGAACATCAGAAGCCTGCTGGAATCCTCCAACCGTTGCCTATTCCTCTATGGAAATGGGATAAGGTTCAGATGGATTTCATTACAGGACTTCCCAGGTCACAGAAGGGTCACGACGCTATTCTTGTCGTCGTCGACCAACTCTCCAAAGTTGCACACTTTCTGCCTGTCAAGGAGACGATCACTGCTAGTCAGTTAGCAGAGTTATATATCTCCAGAATTGTTTCACTCCACGGTATTCCGAAGGAGATCAGTTCGGACCGTGGCGGACTTTTCACCTCTAAGTTCTGGGAAAGTTTTCAAAAGGCTATGGGAACTCATATCACCTGGAGTTCAGCTTATCACCCTCAGTCCCAAGGCCAAGTCGAACGAGTCAATCAAGTGCTTGAAGACATGCTACAAGCTTGTGTTGTTTCTTTCGGCAAGAAGTGGGAAGAATCTCTTCCATATGCCGAGTTCTCTTATAACAACAGCTATCAAGCCAGCTTGAAAATGGCCCCCTTTGAAGTTCTCTATGGACGTAAGTGTCGAACCCCTCTGAATTGGTCAGAAACTGGGGAACGACCACTCGTGGGTCCGGATATTATTCAGCATGCCGAAGAACAAGTCCGTATCGTCCGTGAAAATCTTAAGGCGGCTCAGGATCGTCAGAAGAGCAACTATGATCGCAAACGATGGGGTTTGATTTATCAACCTGGTGATCAAGTTTATCTGCGCGTCACTCCTATGAAGGGCACTCACCGTTTTGGAATCAAGGGCAAGCTAGCTCCGCGCTACATTGGTCCTTTCCGCATTATTGCTAGACGTGGTCAAGTGGCGTATAAATTGGATTTGCCGCCGCAATTCTCTCATGTCCACGACGTATTTCATGTGTCGCAACTCCGTAAATGCTTCAAGGAATCTCCACACCGAGCAGTGGATCATGAAATGCTCAAGTTGCATGATGATCTATCCTATAAGGAGCATCCGATCCGCATTCTCGATGAAGCTGAACGTCGAACCCGTCAGAAGGTTACCAAGTTCCTCAAAGTGCAGTGGTCAAATCATACTGAAGATGAAGCCACTTGGGAACGCGAGGATAATCTTCGTGCGGAATACCCCGAACTTTTTCCTTCTACTTCTTAATTCTCGGGACGAGAATTCTTTTAGTAGAGGAGATTTGTAACACCCCCAGTGGTTAACTACAGTAATCACCCTTTTGATAATGCCAAGTCAGCATGATTAACAATGCATAATCATCTTTAACATCATATTGCTTTTCAACTCCTAAGTCAAAACCCAAATTTAAGTGAAAGTGGAAAATAAAAGTTGCCTGAACCTGAAAATTAAAATGTGCATCATGTTGCAAATATTCCCATAGCATTTATAAAAATGATTGCAACATTTGTTGGAATTGTAAAAGGACTCAAACAACAAGGAACAGCAGCAACATAACACTGTTTAATCCTTTTTCAATTTAAATAAAATCCAAACAAAAAGATATGGACCCCAAACCAATTTCTAGCAGTGACAGATAATTGCACTGTAAATAATGGAGCAAGTCTCATATTTTACAAAAGTCTTTTGGAATAAAATAAAAGAGAAAACAGAAAAGGAAAATAAATATATAAAAAAAAAAAGGAAAAAGGAAAAGCCCCCCCCCCCCACTGGCGTGAACAGCTGGGCCGGCAGGCCAACAGGCCGGCCCACCAGCGCCCATAACCCCCCCTCACCCCAAACCTAACCCCGAACACCCCACTCTCCCCCCCCGATCCCCTCTCCTCCTCTCGCCCGCGCGCCTGAGGCGCCGCCCGACGCCGCGCCGCCTCGCCGCACGCCGTCCGTCGCGCATAAGTGCTCCTCGACCCCGACATGCCGCCTTCCCGCCGTCGCGTTCCCCTGCATCGGGCCTCCCCTTCAACGCGGGTGAGCAAACCCCCGTCGTGACCTCGCCGTTGTCGCGCCGCCCGCCGTGGTCCCGCTCGCCGGCCGTCCTCAGCGCGCGCCCACGAGCCGCGTCCACTCCCCGCGCCGCTCGCGCGCTGCTTCGCCCCGCGCCGCGCCTCCGCTCGCGCTGCCCGCTGTGCGCTGCCGCTCGCCCCCGCCTCCCCCTGCTGCGTCGCGTCACGCCGCGCTGCCCCGCCTCCGGCCACCGCCCCGCGCGCGCTGCCCGCGGCCCTGCTGCCGCCGCCCGCGCGCCCGTCGCCGCCCACCCCCGCGTCGCCGCGCCCCTGCCGGCGCTCGGGCACGCGCCCGTCGGGCGACGCCGCGCCCGCACCCGTCGCCCACGCCCGCTAACGTCCCTGCGCCACTGACCACGGGGCCCCACGCCCCTTTTTCCTAAATAATAAAAAGGGAAAATAATAACTAAATAAAAATAAAAATAATTAGTTAATTAAATAATTAATTAGTGAATTAATTAATTTAATTAATTAGTCTAATTAATTAGTTAGTTTAATTAAGCAGTAATTAATTAACTTAACCCTAATGACTGCTGACATCAGCATGATGTCATGCTGATGTCATCAGTTACTATTCTGGATAATTCGAAATTAAATAATAAAAATAAATTCAGAAAATTAATAAAATCTTTAGAAAATCATATAAAATAATCCGTAGCTCAGATCGAAAAACTTTGAACATGAAAGTTGCTCAGAACGACGAGACAAATCTGAATACGCGGTCCGTTTGTCCGCCACACGTCTCTAACTATCCGAACATGGAACCGTTCCCCTCCGGTCATCTGTTTAACAAATGCCCGGATCCGGGAAAACATTCCCGGATGGATTCCTCCTTCCTCAGTGACATACAACCATATGTTAGGACACACCCGGCACTGCGTATTATCATGTCGTACTTTGTGTTGCTCAAGTTTGCTCTATATTTATACTGTTTCCTCCCCCTCTTCTCTCTCGGTAGACCCTGACACCGACGTCGTCCCCGAGATCGACGCAACTCAGGAGCCCGACGCCATCGTTGACGATCCCTCTCTCTCTTGCCAGAGCAACCAGGCAAGCCCCCCTTTGATCATCCCGATATCGCCCATTCTATATTCTCATGCTTGCATTAGAATTTGCTACTGTTACTGTTTGCTCCTATTCTGATGCATAGCCTGTTTATTGTAACCTGCCATTGATACTTACCTGCTTATCCTAAACTGCTTAGTATAGGATGGGTAGAGACCCACTAGAGGACCCCACTTTGATCCTTGTTGCCCCGCTGGATTATCAGAAGACCCGATCAACGGGATTGAAGACCTGTGACTTTACTGCTGAACCTTGATAGAGACGGGTCGGCCCCGAAGGGGGACCCGAGGAAGTTACTTTTACTACAGGACTGAAGGGACAGGCGGTACCACCCAGTAGAGGTGGACCTGAGTTCCCGACAGTCTTTTACGAGACGGGTTGACCTGGATGGTGCCCGAGTGATGAATACGAGGCGCGGCCGGGCATTCTTAGCCCTTGCAGCAAGTCCTCGAGACGGGGCGACGGGGTCACATCTTTCGTGAGTCTCTGCTCGTTTTCCGCAAGCCCCTAGGCCACTTACGATTTGGATATTTGATCCGAGCAGGCCTCTGGTCTGATAGCACTAACCATCACGTGGGCTTAGTATGGGCATTCTGCATCGTAGCATCAGCCGAAAGTTTTGTCAGACGTCCAGTTCAGCATTGCGGCTGGGACGGACCGGCGCCCCCTGGTGCCTGGCTTCCCCCTGCACGCAACGACTCGGAGTGCACAGGGCGATGGCCCAAGACCTCTGAGCGCTTAGGATGTAGACCGACGGGGACCTCTCTGCTGAGCTGTAGGTCGGGTTGCGATGGGTTGTTTGGCCGAGGCCGGGCATGACCCAGGAAAGTGTATCCGGCCGGAGTTAAGCGAGCGTGATGGGTAAGTTGGTGCACCCCTGCAGGGAAGAACACTTCTATCGATAGCCGGTCCTACGGTAAAGGACACTCGGAGTTGTATCCCGATCGGTACAACTAGAACTGGTTACCCGTGATGATACCTGGCTATGTGGCTCTGGGATTGCTTCTCGTAGGGAGTCGAGAAGGGATCTCAGGACGAGGTTTGATGACTTTATGGCTCTGGGATTGCTTTCTCGCAGGGAGTCGAGAAAGGATCTCTGGGTGAGGTTGATAGTATTACTGCTACATTATATGGTATTGTTCTACTCTCTCCTATTGCTGCAAGACCGCTGAAGATGCTAGTCTTCGATAGGACTAGGCCCTCCTCTCTATTCTGGCATTTCTGCAGCCCAGTCCACATATACAGCCTCCCTTTGATAATGTTGCATATGTAGTGTAGATCCTTGCTTGCTGAGTACTTCAGAGTACTCACGGTTGCTTTGCTTTCTTTTTCCCCCATGTCAGTTCGTCGTGACCAGATGACGGAGCCGCTGAGACAGCTACCCCCGCCGACGTTCGACTACTACTACTACCCCGAGGATGGCTTCTGCTACGAGTTGGCTGTCGACCAGGAGTAGGTTCGGAGGGTCCCAGGCAGGAGGCCTACGCCTTTCGATCGTAGTGTTTTATTTTGCCCCGCCTTTCTAAAGGCCTTTCTGTTTCTCTTTTATATCTGTACTCAGATATCTGATGCTTCCGCTGACGCTTGTATGCCATCGAGCTATGTATTCGAGCCCTCGAGGCCCTGGCTTGTAATATAAAGCTTGTATGACTTTATTTATGTTTTAGAGTTGTGTTGTGATATCTTCCCGTGAGTCCTTAGGCTTGATCGTGTGCATTTGCGTGTAAGATTAGCGCGCGATCAGGCCGGGGGCGTCACAAGTTGGTATCAGAGCCGACTGCTTGTAGGAATCCCCTTTCCAACTCCTTGGCCGAAGTTGAGTCTAGAAACCGGAAAACTGTTTTACTAACTTGGCTGTGTGGCTTACGGGCCCACGTCGCCAATTGGGTGGTATTAGGATCTTTTACTCCTCGACCTTTACTCTGGGACTCTGACCTCTCTTCTATTCGGGTTAAATGATTTTACTAACTCCAACATTAGGCTCTCGTGATCACATCCACCCGGAGTTCTGAAAATATCCCCCCGACTACCACATATGGATGTATATAGACATATTTTAGAGTGTAGATTCACTCATTTTGCTCCGTATGTAGTCACTTGTTGAAATCTCTAGAAAGAAAAATATTTAGGGACGGAGGGAATACTAGAGAAATAGCAAATAAAATGATAATTCAATCCTTGCCCACCCCAGTCTTACATAGCTGATAGGTTCGGAGTGTTAACAATCTTAAGTTCTTAACAGAAAGAGAAGGTGATAACTGTGTTAGTTTTGCTGGATTGCCCGAACGTTGTTTTCTATATAACTACCACACTATCTTGCAATTCTTTTAGGGAATTGTAGTTTGATGTATAAATACAGAACTGCTTTTTGCTATATAACTACCATATCATCTTCAATTCTTCTAGAGAATTGTAGTTTGATGTATAAATACAGCGTAGTCTTGCAAGCAGTCAATTTAACGTCATTATGTGGCTATAATGTCAGGGGCTAAGGTGTGGGATCGTTTTCCCAAAAAAAGTCTATTCACTTCACATGGCTGTGAACTGTAGATTTCTTGTATTATTGAATTATTTTGACACATCAATGCCATGTCTTTCTTCACTTGTTCTGAACAGGCTCAGAAGAATATTTTTCAGATGGTCAAGACAGTTGGGGCTTCTGATGGGCTGAGAGGTTAGCAGCCCCTGTGCTTTTTAGTGGAAAGAGATTAAAAATCTTGGAGCACTGTATTTCTCCCCCGAAAATCTTCATGATGCTGCTTAAAATTTATGATTATTTATCAGTATGTTACTAGGATTTAGAGGGCAGAAACATATTTTTACACACTGACTACATTGGGTTCTCAATAATATTGTTCTTTGTCATTTTTAGTGTCACGAATGGGGTCTTTGCAAATTCAAACATGGCATGCCACTCATGTAATGTTGTACAAGTAAATTGGCCTTTTCATTGGATTAATGTGTTGCTTTATTGTCACCCCATAAACTTTTTAATACTCATTCCAGGAGATAAACCTGTATCATTTATCTATGTGCCTTGTGAAGTTATAAAGCAACAGATGCAAGTGCTACAATGCCATGTGTTTTTGTTGAATCTATATTGGTTAATGAAGACGTGCATTGCGTGTGCATGTTTACTAGTAAGGTAAAATAACTCTTCTTTTATTTCATAGAAGGATATATGGAAGATTTACAATTCTTATTCATTGAAGTTTGGTTAATTTCATTTGCTATCGAGAAGAAGACAAATTGGTCAAGCCCAACACCAAAATATTGTCCTTTGTACTTTTTCTATTGATTAGTGCAATAAGGCGATGATTGGATTGTCTTTTCTCACTGCTAAACCCCTATAAAATTTACATGCCTTCCACTGTGGTTTTCTTTTTCAAACGAAAATCGTGTGTGGCTAGTAATTTACACATGTATATTATATATGGATGTATAATTATACACCGATTCCAAGCAGGGTGTAACTATGTCAATGAACCTGACTGGATGTTATTTGCTTGAGATAGAGTTAGGTTTAGTCCAGATCATACTGTATCCTTGTTAGGAATTGTTAGGCCTGCTCACTGTTAACCTGAGCCTGCTCTAGCTTACTTTGTGTTCAAACTCTTTATTTCTCATCGAATTATCTTCTTTGTTTTTAGGAACATGTTCTTACGGGTGGCCATGGTCTGCTATTGATGGTCACGCTAACCTGTAATTCAGACTCTTGCTCAAGGTCTTGATGAGTGGTGTAGATACTTTGCATGACCAGCACAAGGTGTTGACATCCATTTTAATCAGAGAGTAGATAGTTGGCCTGACCAATAGTAACAAATAATTGTCCAGATCAACAGCGCCTGTACATGCTGATTTAGTTGTTCTTTTAGCTATAGTTGCTCTAAATTGACCATGATTCTGATGTATGTGTAATTGAACGAGAATCTGATGTGTACATTGCATTTTGGCTGCAATTTATAAATTTGAATTTGGGCTCAGAATTTAATTATTTGAATTATGGCAGATATGAATTTAAATTCGAATTGCATATTATATATGGCAAATATATCAATATAATATATCTTGGACCCCACCATCTTTCCCTAGAGCCAAACGTTCTTGTAGGTAAATCACCTTTCCACGCTGGACAAACAGCTGAGATGAACTCTTTCCCTAGCGCTTGCGGCCCTAGGTAAAGAAATGGTTCCGTAGAACTTGGCAAGTGCGCCCTAGGGAAAGACCTCTTTACCGACTATACTTTACCTAAGGTTGTTTACCTAGGGCAAGCTCTAGGTAAAGTCTTTACCTATGGTTTTTAGCATTTCCCCTAGGGTATATGGTTCTAGGTAAAATCGTAGTTTCTAGTAGTGTTTGTAGTGTTTGTCAATCTCAGGGTCATTTAGCTCAAAGAATGAACTAAGAGCAAAAAGAATGAACTAAAATGCTTTTATAAAACTCTAATAGCAAAAAGAATGAACTAAAAAGAATCAATTAAAATATTTTGTTATGATCAACTAAAACAAAACTATAATATTCTTCAATAGTAAAAAGAATCAACTAAAAAACTTTTATAAACCTCTAGTTATTATCAAAATATTATTAACTTAAAATTATATAAAATTTATGCAACTAAAATTATCAAAGTATTTTTTGTTAAAAACTTTAATTGCAAAAAAGTCATAAATTATTTTTTGTTAAAAACTTTAATAGCAAACTAAAATAAAATAAAAAAAGAATCAACTAAAAGCTTTTATAAACCTCTAGTTATTATCAAAATAATATTAACTGAAAATATATAAAATTTATGCAACTAAAATTATCAAAGTATTTTTTGTTAACAACTTTAATAGCAAAAAGAATTTTCATAAAGTATTTTTTATTAAAAACTTTAATAGCGAACTAAAATAACATAAAAAAATAAAAAATGCCACCTACTAGGCCACCACGGCCTGCATACGACTAGAAACCCATCTGTACATCGGCTAGGATGCAGGTACGCGGGGCAAGCAGGCTCAACAGGGTAGAGACAAACATCAAGCATGTACTGCCTACATTAGAGAGGAGCTCGACAGCTTAGCCGCAGCGGGGCTTATAAACCAGTGTGGGCGCCTCTCGGCAAGCGAGGTGGGACTAAACTTCCCCTGCCCCGCGGCTGTGCCAGCACCAGCCCTTTAGTCCTGGTTGGTGGCTCCAACCGGGACTAAAGGCCCCCTTTTAGTCCCGGTCTGAGCCACCAACCGGGACTAAAGGGCTGGGCTTCCCGCCCTTTCGCCTGGTGAAATTCACTTATAGTCCCGGTTGGTGGCTCGCACCGGGACTAAAGGGGGGCCTTTAGTCCCGGTTGGAGCCACCAACCGGGACTAATGGTGGGGCTATATAAGCGAGGACTTAGAAAATTTCCCCAACCTCTCCCATTCTCTCACCCGACGCCGACGCCCTGCCACGACACCGCCAGGCTGCTCCGCCCGCTCCTCGTCACCGTCCCTACCCTGACGCCGAGCCCCCAACGCCGGTCGCCGCTCCCTGCCCTGACGCCGGCTGCCGCTCCCTGCCCCGATGCTGCCGCCCCCCGTGAGCTCCCCCCTTCCCCTGCGCTGCCACTTCCACCGCCGCCGCCACCCCTGCTCTGCTAGCCGCCGCCACCCCTGCTCTACTAGCCGCTGCTTTAGCTTTTGTTTAGAAATTGTTCATAGAATTTTTTTGTCCATGGATGTATGTATGGATGGTGTATGTATGTATGGAGATGGTGTGCTAAATGAAGATGGATGGATGTATTGGATGGCTTTTTTTTGTTCATAGATATTTTTGTTCATGATGATCTTGCTAAAACTCATATTAAGTTTGATATTGTTTTTCTATAGACTTGGTTAAAATTTACTAAGTTTTACTTTGCCTAAATCGGGGAGAGGCAACTTTACTAAATGGGCATGATGATAATGAAATTTACTAAGGTTAATTATGGAGAGAGGGAGTAACAACTCATATATTCAAAAATTACTCCTGGTCCGCTCGCCCGACCAACTCTGGAGGCCACCCAAACCCTAGAAGAAAGAGCACTGTTGTTATGTATAATACTATTAACGTCTAATTCACCGGTCTTGCCTCAGTGAAGCGAAGGGACTTTATTTATTCGGTAGGCGGCATAGGTCAATGGGGTAGAATGGATAGTTCGATCTCCTGCATAGCGATTGTTCGTAACTCTCTCGGGAATTCAAATTGAAGAACAAAATTTTTGCAAAGTATCCTCTGTTTTCTGCCACCCTAAACCCTATATTAGTTAATTGATCTTCATATAAATGAATCATAAAAGTTTAGCAATCGCTTAGAAATTTTCATGTTGTTCATTGACTTCGACATCAGGGGGAGGGGCCGGGGGGTCTTTAAAACATAACCCCAATAATTTTGGGATAACTTCGACATCCGGGGGGGGTCGTTAAAACATAACCCCGATCTATTTTCTCCTTCATAAAAAATTGTTTTTTTGCCATGTCCAGTGTTGTATTTTGGTGACAAATATACTTCTTTTTACTAGGTTTACTAGGTTTTTTTTCCATGAAATCGCTACTATACTTGGGTTTTAATTGCCTAATTTTTTTTTCAATCGGTGGAATTACAGGTTGTGGTGTTGCATCTCCGTGGAGTTGGTCCCTGGTCGTCCCTCCGCTGTTCGACAAAAGGTGTCCATTTGTTGTATGTTGAGTTTTGTTCATAGGATGATGGTTGGTTCATTTGTCGAGTTGTGTATTCATCCATGTGTATAAATCTTGTATTCATCTATTTTATAAATCTTGTATTCATCTTGTCGTTAAAACATAACCCCGATATATAACTTTGATTTTGAGGCATATGACAACATGAGAGAGGGGGTCGTTAAAACATATCCCCCATAACTTCGACATGAGGGGGGTGACGTCGGACATGCATGAGAGAGGCGGTCCGCAAAGTATCCTCTCTTGAAAGATAGGACTCATCAGACATGAGGGGGGGAGGATCGAGTCCTCGACGATCGTCTGAAACTGACTGTTATAAAACATGTCAATTTTGCATGATGTTTGCCACTAATCCATTGCTCATATGCATATGATTCCTTGTTGTGATTAGGTCTATGTTTGCCACTAATCCATCTCTCCTGGTTGTATATTGCCATGTTGTAATATTTGTAGAAACTATGGACAGAGACTTAGAAAAAGAAGACTTGTTGGGGGATATAATCCGCGACGGAGGTGATATCACCTTGTCGTTTCTCAATGACACCGATGGCGAGGAAAAAGAGGATGACGTCTCCGGTGATCGAATGGAGGAGGGAGGAGATCATGACGGCTCCGGTGATCGAATGGAGGAGGGAGGATATGACGGCTCCGCCGGTGTTGGAGCCTTAACTGTTGTAAAGTCCGCGAGGTATATATATATATATATATATATACACTATTCTGATCACGGGATCAGAATAATATTCTGATAACTACCTGACCTGTCCCAGCGGTAGTAGTTGAACTTCCCCCAGTGCTAGGTTGAACTTCCGCAAAAATTACCCAAATGGGGCTTGCGATATACCGTTGGAAAGCTATAGAGACGAGTATCATGACCCAAGTTTAATTTTTGGCAAAATCTAAGTGGTTTAAGAGCAGTTTTAAAAACCATTCTTTTTTCATACAAAAAACGTGAATTGTATTTTCGATCCCATTTTTAAACCGTTTATCAGAATGAGGCAAATAATATGGCGTTGGAAAGCTGCTGCAAATGCGCACCTTCCACATGTAGAAAGTTTTCTCTAATTCCCTATAGTTAAAGAGTAATTTGAAAAATCAGAGAATTTTGCAAACCAAACAATCGAGTTCGTATATTCGGTGCCATTTCTAAATGGTTAATCCAATTGAGGCAAATGATATGGCATTGGAAGAATTATGAAAATGCGCTTCTCGTTCATGTACAAAGTTTTTTCTAATTTTGAACGGTTTAAGAGTAATTTAGAAAACCATCGAAGTTCCACCGAGTTTGTATTTTCGAGTTAATTTTTTAACCGTACGTCGGAATGCAGCAAATGATATGGCGTTGGAAAGCTTGAAGAAATGCGAAACTTTTTGGTATATAATATTTCTTCCAATTCCTTACTGTTTTAAGTCAATTTTGGAAATGGTTAAAAACATTTTTTGGCTGTAATTTTTGTAAACTTTGTCGGAATGGGGAAAATAATATACCATTGAATAGCTATCGAAAATGCGAAACTTTTTCGTATATAAAGTTTTCTCTAATTCCAAACCGTTTTCAAGTAATTTAGAAAATGGCGAGATCATGATTTCTGCCTTCATCGCGAAATGAAATGCACTGCGTGAAGTAGTTGAACTTCTGGAGCATGTCTGTTTGAACTTCACTCTGTTTTTGACGTGCTGTTTTTTGCCCATAAGTCCCAAACCATTCACCGGAATCTAGCAAATGATATACTGATGGAAAGCTGTTGAAAACACACAATTTTCCCATGTTGATCAGTATTTCATACTCGCGATGGTTCAAAAGGATTTTTTGAATACATAAAAACATTTTAAAATGGTATACATGAAAATTTTAAACCGTTTATTGAAATGTAGCACATAATATACCATTGGAAAGCTTATGAATCGCAGCAAGTTTTTCATGTAGACATGTGTTACAAATTCATTGTCGTTTGAGAGCAGTTTTTAAAATGGCAAAACAACATTGTTTTTTGCCTTTTTTTTCAACATGTAAATGAATGACGGACGTCTCGCACATGAATTTTGAACTATGCTAGGAGGAGCACGTGACCTTCTTGCAACAAACCTTTTTTAAGCTTTTGTTTTCTATTCTTATATTCTTATCTGAAACGCATTCCGTGTAGTAGTTGAACTTCCCGCTATTTTCACCTTGAACTTCTGTCACGTATTTTTGTTCGACCTCTCTCACAAGAATTTTTTAACTTTCTTGGGCCGAGCACTTGAACTTCTAGCAACAAAACTTTTAGCCTTTGCTTTTTCACTCTTTTTTTTCATACAAAATCCACAACGTGTAGTACGTGAACTTCTGGCAGATATCAATCTGAACTTCTCTCGGTTACGTGAAAATATCTAAGTTTTTTAAAGACATTGAACCGCTCTGCCCTTTTTATTTGAACTTCATTGTGTATTTTTAGAAATGTGAAAATTGGAGGTTTTTTAGAATCATCGAACTTCTTCATTATTTGAAATTGAACTTATTGGTTTTATTTTTAGTAACTAGAAAAATCTGATTTTTCAAATAAATATCAAACTGCTTCGCTTTTTCCAATTGAAATTCTTGGTTTTATCCTCTAGTAACGTGAAAACCTTAGTTTTTTATATACATTGAACTACTCCGTTTTTTGAAATTGAACTTCTTGGTTTTAATCTTTAGCATTGGGGAAATCTGAGTTTCTATAAATTTTAAACATCTTTGTGTTTTTCATTTGAACTTCTTGGTTTATTTATTTAGTAACGGAGGAAATCATTGTGGTATAATAAAGATCGAACCGCCCCGTTATTTAATTTTGAACTTCTAAGTTTTTTTACAAACGAGGAACATCCTTTTCCTTGTAATTTTTTTTGAATTATTTCTTTTCTGTTTTAATCTGACCTGCTTTGTTTTTCTGGAGATCAAAAAATATATTTTTAGTACAAAGAACAATCATTTTTTAATTTGAATTTTTGTTATATTGTTTAAAAACTAAAATCTTTTTTGATCGGTGCACTACTTTTTCACAATGATTTGATTTTTGTCGACATGCTTTTAATACATAGCATTTTTGTTTATAACTACAGCGGAGGCTTTTTTAACATATACTTTCTGGAATGGCACTCTGTACATATAAAAGATCCCAAAAAGATAAGTTGCTACGACACATGATAACCAACACAGAACTTTTGTTTAATAGATAAAACACATTCACATGAACGAATAATCGATTCACAGTTCCCATTTTTCAACCCGATACTTTCTTGTACACTTTCTGCATTTTTGTTGGGGGAATACAATAATTAGCGTCGTGCTTTTCCCCTTGAACCTTTATCCTATATCTATATAAACTTCATCCATGTTTCATCTTTGTGCTCTCTGTTCTTTGTTACACATACACTAGAGAAGCTTTCAGTGTGACATTTTGCTGCGAAATCCATTCAACAGTCATATGCATTACAAACTCTAGGAAATCACAGAATGAAAGAACATGGAGTGAAATCTTCATACAGCATCATAATGAGCCCCTGGCAGTGGTGGTGGTTGGAGGTGGTTGCTTGCTGCAGCGGGGAGGAAGCACGGACGAGAGGGTCCAGTGGCACGAGCAGAATGTATGAACTTCCAGGGACCACAACCTATGAACATGTTGAGCGAATATTTTTTCGGAAACACCACGCGATTCTTCTTGATCAGTATGTATGAACTTCTAGGAACCTCATTTTGAAGCACTACATGATTTTTTCCACGAATGGAATGTATGAACTTCCAGGAACCAGAAAGATTTTTCTGAACTTTTCTTAGTTACAGTATTTTGAATTTCACGATCTTGAGAACATGAAACAGAATGATAGTTTGCTATAGTCATTAAACCACCCTATTTATTTAAATTTGAACTTCTAGTGTTTTTTAAATGGGTAAATTTCTTTTTTTACGAACTTCTTTTGAAATCTTTTCATTATTTAAATTTTACCTTCTTGGTTCTTTTAGAAACATGAAGAATATGATTTTGTTACAAGATCTAACTATTGTGGTATTGTAATTGAAACTTTATGGTGTTAAAAAAAGGGAAGATCCATTGGAAAAATGTTGTACATCCAGAATATTTTCTTCGAACCTTCTAATTAAATAAATTTTAACTTCCAGAGTTAATTCTTTTTCTTGTTGGGGCTTTAGTTTCTTCTCTTGTTTTTCATGACGTAATTATTTTTTTGTTCTTATTTTCTCCTTTTTTGGAAGTCTCTGTGGCGTAGTTTTTGAACTTGTTCGAGGCTTCACTGTTTTTTTGTAATTTTTTGACATTAAACCAACGTACCAAAAGCACATTTTTTTACATCAAGTCATACTATTGAACTTCATGAAACAATACAAAACAAGAAAGTAGATAGCACGATGTACAAATGTGGGCCAAATAAATAAACGATCTTATTCCCTTTCGTACGGGTCACTGAATTTCACACGTCCAAATGGACATCACTTAGCTGTCTCACCTTCATCATACACCCCATACATCCAAGCCCAAAATTAAAATCAAAACTGTGCCTCTCCAAACACAATATGTGCACAAAGAGGTATAGTTGTTCCTTTCCAGCTATATGTGAACTTCTACGGTCGTTGTATTTTTTCTGTAGTAGATGCACAACAACTACGGGAAGGAGAATTTTTTTGTTGGATGGACAGAGAAGTTCAGCGGCGAGGCAGAGGCGGACCGCATCTGGCGAACTTTAGAAAATCAACACACTGAACTTCTAGAGGGCCAGATGCTGACCTTTTTGTTCATTGCTCTGTTGATGACTAGTAATTGAAGAGAGCCAGATGCGGTCCTGTAGCTTGGTGAACATTGGGTGACTTCAATGGCAGAAAAGTAGAACTGATGGATGGATGATGAACAACCATCAGATAACAGTGCATTTGGTGTGGAGTTCCCTGCATCTTGGAGCAAGTGCACAGAGAGCTTATGTTGAACTAAACTTGATTCAATCAATGGTTTCATCTATCTATCTCTGGTGGATGCAATTACAAAAGAATGGCACAGAGCTTCTTCTTTAGAGAACAACAAAAATGGATGCAATCATACACACATGGAGGATCAATTGCCATGGACTGATCAACCACAGAAGATCATAGCAAGAATGAATCAAGTCTTATAATTAATTAACAAGAATGAAATTAAAAAAATGAACCATACTATATCATGCATGAATGCATGATCCTAGTAGTATTTCACTTGGCTACTTACAATGGCAGCAGTACCTCTAGCCGTCCATCCACCGCTCTCCGACAGGGTCTTCTTCTTCTTTAATTTCTTCATATCTGATTCACAAAAGCAGACCCAAAACAAAAAATAGCCTCCATCATCATCGCAGATCCCGGAGGTGAAACTGAAACCAATGAACCAAAACACCAGTTTTTTGCACCTGTATATAGTTGAACTTCAGACATCAAAATCACTTAGAGAACAAGAATCGACGATTTGATCTGGATATTATACAACAGCAGGGAACAACAAAAAAGCGAGACCGAGAGAGGTTGGGTTTGGGGCGTAGATGTGCTGGGCGGCCAGACGCATGGTGCCTCGAAGCGAAGCAAGTTGCACAGTGCGACGCGCGCTCACATGGGCAGAGGTGAACGGCCTGAGGAGGCAAAGTTGAACGGCCTGGCTACTGCGGCACCGGCTGTAGGTGGTGGCGCAAAAAACAGCTAAAAATAGTCTTCTCGAACTTCCATCCTCATTTTTCTTGAACTGCAACATTTTGTGTAGGAATATGGTGAGCTTACGGTTTCTGTCATGGCGTCCATCGTGAGCAGAGGGAGATGGAGGGAGATGCCGGAGGCCAGCGCCAGGTAGTTGTGGAGGGGCCATGGCTGGGGCTGGTAGAGGGGGAGGACCAAGGCCGGTGGGTGGTGCAGCGAGCCCACACCGGTGGGTGATGCTGTCGTCCGCGGCAGCGCATTGGGGATGATGGCTCACAGCCAGGCGCAGGGCGGCAGTACCGGCAACAGACCGTAGGGCGGAGAGCCGGTGGGGTGACCTGGGTGGAGGGGCGGTGGGAGTAGGCACACAGCCGATGACGGGATCCAGCAGTTGGTGGCCGGGGCCGCGGTGGCATCAGCAGGATCCGGCAATTGGTTGTCAGAGACACAGTGGAGGCAGCGGGATCCGGCGATTGGTGGTCAGGGCTGTAGTGGCGGCAGCGGGATCCGGCGGTTGAGCGTTCGGCCGCGGCGGTGGGATCCAGCGACTGGAGGTTGGGGGCGGGCGTGGTGCCTGTTCGAGGTGGGGGGAGGCGAGTCGTCAGTGGAGGAGGACGTGCGGTGGTTGTGGAGGTGCGTCGTGCAGGGAGGGAGGCTATTTTTCCTTTCTTTTTCACTCGTTATGAGTTCAGCAACAACTCATTGCGGCCTATATAGGACTATCGTTATCAGAATAACTATTCTGATCCCAGGATCATAATAGTGTTACTCTCTCTCTCTCTCTCTATATATATATATATATTAAGCCTCTGCTGACTAGATGCATTAATTGTTTGGTATGTACATATATTAACGCTTCTTTCTTCTTTGAGCCCTCCGGATCGAGCCAAACTTCTGTAAGGAGACGAGGCCCGAGGAAAAGGTTGGGCCAGGATGAAAGGTTCACGATCGAAGTAGTCGCTCTAGATGGTGGACCGATTGCTCCCAAGCGGACCAAAGACAAATTTGTACATCAGTGCGGAGTTGTTGTTAGTGACACCGTCCCGATCAGCACCCAAGAATGGAATAAGAAGAAGGACCCTGAAGTTTCTTACATCGATGATACATAGAAAGATGAGCTTTGGAACTCGCTGATGACAAATTTCAGCCTACCGCCAGAGGAGGATCCAAATAATCCAGTTATATAGTGACAAGTCAAGTCGTGGGCTCTTAAGAAGATGGCAGAACTAGTCAAGAACTGGAAGAAAAAATTGAACCAGTTTGTTGACAAAGACGAGACTCCAGAATTCACCCGTCAATATGCGAAGATAAAAGATCACTGGCCCGCATTTGTGGCGTACAAGAAATTGGAGAAAGCTAAGAAAAGGTCAGAGACAAATAAGCTAAATGCTGCAAAGAAGAAGTATCACCTTGTTACGGGGTTAGGTGGCTACAACAAAGCCCGGCCTACATGGGACAAAGTTGAGAACGACCTGCTTGCTAAAGGGGTCGAACCAGCGACATTGAACTGGCCAGATCGGGCAAGGACTTGGTTCTTCGGGGTTGGGGGAACTTTGGACCCAGAATTAGGGAAGTGTGTTCTCACGAAAGCTCAACTTGAAACACCCGTCACAAAGCTTCAGGAAGCAATCAAGGAAGCGCAGGAAGGGAGGTTCCATCCCGACAGAGAGAAGGACGAGCTGTCAAAGGCCCTTGGGAATCCTGAACACCCTGTACGAACACGAGGCATATCAGGCTCCGTTCCGTGGAAGTATGGGTTTCCGGACATCAGTTCCACTTATAGAAGCCGAGGGAGAAAGAAGAAACAGGAAGCAGACCAAATGCAGAAGATGGAACAAAGATTAGCGAAACTAGAGGAACTTAAGAGCCAGCGAGCTACTGACCCACCATCTCAGCGGCACGAAGATCCTTCATTCGATACTTCCCATGAAGCCACCCCACCATCTCAGCGAAAAAGCAACGTGGCTTCCACGGAGCTCGTTTAGCCTGATATCACGACTCCTCGCTACCCCGTTGATGGTATTACGGAGAATGAACATTGTGAGCTAATTGCAAAATGCCATAACCTAACCTTGAAGGTGGCGGTCGGCTAGGTCTTACCTCCTCGACCTGATGCAACTTTCCATTTTGCTCCGGTTCCAGATGGCTTTGCAATTGTCAGGTTGGATGAAATAATGAACGGATTTGAGGGGCTGGAGCTTGAGTACCCTACAGGTGAAGGGGAGATTCTTCTGGAAAATGCCTTAAGGACTACCTGTCTATGGAGAAAGGAAAACATCTTGCTTCCAAACTGGACGCCGCCTCAGCAGACTCAGCCGGAGGAGGCCCCTCAGAAGACTCCTCACAGTCCAGCTCTGCTATCTCTGCTGCCTCAGTCGTCTCCGACGCCTCAGCAGTCTCCGCCGCCTCAGCCGTCTCCGATGTAGGAGGCCCCTTAGCAGAATCCTCCTCTGCCTCAGCTCTCTCCACCACGTCAGTGGACTCCGCCGCGTCAGCCGACTCCGCCGCCTCAGCAATGGGGGAAGAGAGGCGCCACCTCTCCGGCGGCTAGCAGTACAACAGGGAAGTAATTCAGAGCTGGTCCAAGCCTCAAGGCTCCTCCAAAGTTACCATATGAGAGGACTGACGAGGAAAACAAGGACATCATGGCTTCCGAAGTGAAGGCCCATTTTGAATGAAAACCTCCACCTCGAAAGGAGAAAATAGATCCGGTGAAAGCGAAGCGCTCTTGGGATGCCCTTAGGCGACCACCACTGCCTCCGCCGCTATCACACTATGACCACTGTATTGCAAAGACATTTGATGAAGCGAAGTGGTCGGGAAGTACTAGCAGTGCTGCAAGATGAAGTGGAAAAACAATTCCCCAGCTCAGCGAACAGGAAAAGCAATCGTGCCCCCCCCCCCGCTTAAGGTGTTTAGCGATATCGCTAATGTTCCGGGGGTAGTGGCCGGTACCACTCTTGGTGATTACTTAGACAATAGTGTACAGTTCGTAATGGCTGAGGTAGTACCACCCTTTAGATATGAGCATGGGAAGCCTCTCGTCAAACCTGAGCAGCTCCCGCATCTATCAACGATGATGCAAAGATTGCATGACTGGTACTTGAAAACCTGCAAGGATGGGACCAACAGTATCTTGCTGGGAATTAAAGATAAGCATGACTTCATTGGAGTCGACTTCTTGTATGTTGAATTTGAAGAATTATTTCAGTTAAACAATCAAGACGCCCTCGACAAAATTCTCATGACTTGCTATTGTCTGTAAGTATTATTTCTGTAATCAAGTCTCTAGCTCAGCTCGTTCATTTCATGTATAATTATACTCACTATATTATGCAGATTGAAGATCGTCGAATGCAATAGAGGACAAATCTATGACATTGGGTTCATTAGCCCAAATACCGTAAATGAATATACGGTACAAAAGAAGACTGACGAAACTGAGAAAACCTTGCTAAATGCGTTACTTTGACTTCAAAACAAAAGGGAAATACTGCTTCCTTACAACTTCAAGTGGGTGTTAATTACTATCTTGTGCACAGTCTGTTTAGCTTACTCGAGGTTAAGTGTAATTGATGAGTTATGCGTGCGCAGGTTCAACTTTATTCTGCTATCCATTAAGCCTGACACCGGACTGGTAACTGTCTTGGACTCAAGACATAAAGAGAAGAAGGAGTGGGCGGACATGAGTGAAATGCTCCAGAAGTAAGTTCAATCATTATCGCACCATATCGGCAACTTTTGTTCATTTATTGATATCAAGTAATCATTTTCTTTGTCAGGCAGGGTTTGGAAAGAGTTCACTAGCTTGGTACCGGGTGAATGGAAAAAGGAGCTGCGATTTACACACCCCAAAGTAGTACTATCTAGTTCCGCGCATCTCCCATTGATTCTAGTTTCAATACCATTATCATGCTTGATTATCATTTTGATTGAACTCTATTCTCATAAAGTACTTGTGGCAGGCACCCGGGAATAATTTATGTGGATACTATGTTTGCGGGTTCATTCGCCACTTGACCTCTGAGCGGGGCTTCTCTAACCAACAATTTGAAGTACGTAAACAATATTCACAATTTTATTTTTTTACCATCAATTGTGTTGAGTTTCATTAATATATATGTATTGACCCCCTTCTTTAAATTAGATCTGGGAGAAGTGGAACGTACTCCTACCAAATGATTGCATAAGAGCAATTCAAGAGGAATTGGCGGAATTCTTTGTTGACCACGTCATACCTGAAAATAAAGACGGAGAATACCATAAGGAAATGCAATGGTAGGGATTGTAAGAGATGTTATATTGTATATATGCATCAACATGTACTATATGTAGTAGTGTCGAATAGATATATGAAAACTTGTTGTTCGACCAACAAGCATGAAGAAAAAGAGGTCACTTCTCTCTATATATTGATCATGACGATGTTGTGTAATTAATGGTTCCTTCATTGCTTACTAGCTAGCATCGAGTTCTCTCTATATGTAGTAGCTAGCGTCGACCAAGCACGAAGAAAGAGAGGTCACTTCTCTCTATATGTAGTAGCTAGCTAACACAATATGAAACCCCTAAACCATCCAAAACCCCTAAACCCCTCCTTTCAAAAAAAAACCCCAGCGCCTGGCAGCTGCTGTCGCGTGGTTGCCTTTTAGTCCTGGTCGGTGTTACCAACCGGGACTAATGGTCCTGCTGCCTGGGCGCCCCACAGTGGCCACGTGGAGCCCCTTTAGTCCCGGTTCGTAACACGAATGAGACTAAAGGTGGTGGGCAATAGTACGGACCGTTTAGTCCCGGTTGGTGAACCGGGACTATAGGCCCTCTGGAACCGGGACTGAAGCCATGTTTTCTACTAGTGTAGTTTGTGAATCATTTGCTACTCATGCTGATCTCCCTAAGGAGAAGTGGTTTAAATATCATCCCCCTATTAAAGAAGAAATTAGAGAACCGGTAGTAGTTAAAGATGAAACTATCATTTACAATGTTGATCCAGTAGTTCCTACTGCTTATATTGAAAAAACCCTTTCCCTGTTAGGATAAAGGAACATGCTAAGGTTTCAGCAGTGGTTCACAAAAGTAATATTAAAGCACCTAAACCTCCTGAACAAATTAAAGTAGAACCTAGTGTTGCTATGGTTAAAGATCTCTTGGTCGAAAATGTTGATGGGCATGTTATTTACTTCTGTGATGAAGCAGCTAGAATTGCCAAACACGATGAAAAAGATAAACATAGACCAGTTGTTAGCATGCCTGTTGTCTCAGTCAAAATAGGAGATCACTGTTATCATGGTTTATGTGACTTAGGTGCTAGTGTGAGTGCTATTCCTTTTACATTATACCAAGAAATTATGAATGACATAGCACCCGCTGAGATAGAAGACATAGATGTTACTATTAAACTTGCTAATAGAGATACCATCACACCACTTGGGATTGTTAGAGATGTTGAAGTCTTGTGTGGGAAAATAAAATACCCTACTGATTTTCTAGTTCTTGGTTCCCCACAAGTTGACTTTTGTCCCATAATTTTTGGTAGACCTTTCTTGAACACTGTCAATGCTAAGATAGATTGTGAAAAAGAGACTGTTAGTGTTAGTTTTAGTGATGTGTCTCATGAGTTTAATTTCTCTAAGTATCATAGACAACCTCATGATAAGGAACCACCTAGTAAAGATGAACTAATTGGTCTTGCTTCTATTGCCTTGCCTCCTACCGATCCACTAGAACAATATTTTTTTGACCATGAAAATGATATGCACTTGCATGAAAGAAATGAAATAGATAAAATTTTCTTTGAAAAACAATCTTTCCTTAAACATAATTTGCCTATTGAAACTCTAGGAGGTCCTCCTCCACCTAAAGGTGATCCTGTGTTTGAATTAAAGCAATTGCCCGACACTCTGAAGTATGCTTATCTTGATGAGAAAAAGATATATCATGTTATTATTAGTGTTAACCTTTCAGAACATGAAGAAGAGAGATTATTAAAAATTCTAAGGAAGAACCGTGCTGCTATTGGATAAACTCTTGATGATCTTAAGGGCATTAGTCCCACTCTCTATCAGCACAAGATTAATATGGAACCTCATGCTAAACCCGTTGTTGATCACCAACGACGACTGAATCCTATGATGAAAGAGGTGGTAAAAATAGAAATAATAAAGCTTCTGGAAGCAGGTATAATCTATCCCATAGCTGATAGTAGATGGGTAAGTCATGTTCATTGTGTCCCTAAGAAAGGAGGTATTACTGTTGTTCCTAATGATAAAAATGAACTTATCCCACAAAGAATTGTTACTGCCTAAAGAATGGTACTTGATTTCGAAAATTAAACAAAGCTACTAGAAAAGATCATTACCCTCTGCCTTTTATTGATCAAATGCTAGAAAGATTATCTAAGCACACACACTTTTGTTTTCTTGATGGATATTCTGGTTTCTCTCAAATACCTGTATCACAACCTGGTCAAGAGAAAAGCACCTTTACTTGTCCTTTTGGAACTTATGCTTATAGACGACTACTCTTTGGTTCATGTAATGCACCTGCTACCGTTCAAAGATGTATGACTGCTATATTCTTTGATTTTTGTGAAAAGATTGTTGAGGTTTTCATGGATGATTTCTCCTTTAACAGAACTTCTTTTGATGATTGCTTAAGCAACCTTCATCGAGTTTTGCAGAGATGTGAGCAAACTAATATTGTCTTGAATTGGGAGAAGTGTCACTTTATGGTTAATGAAGGCATTGTCTTGGGGCATAAAATTTCTGAGCGAGGTATTGAGGTGGATAAAGCTAAAGTTGATGCAATTGAGAAAATGCCTTATCCTAAAGATATTAAAGGTATTTGTAGTTTCCTTGGTCATGCTGGTTTTTATAGGAGGTTCATTAAAAACTTCTCTAAAATTTCTAGGCCTCTTACTAATATTTTACAAAAGGATGTTCCATTTGTTTTTGATGATCATTGTGTAGAAGCCTTTGAAACACTTAAGAAAGCCTTAACTTCCGCACCTATATTGTTCAACCACCTGATTGGAACTTGCCTTTTGAAATTATGTGTGATGCTAGTGATGATGATGTTGGTGCTGTTCTTGGACAAAGAGTTGATAAGAAATTAAATGTTATCCATTATGCTAGCAAAACTCTGGATAGTGCCCAAAGAAATTTTGCCACTACTAAAAAAGAATTTTTGGCAGTTGCGTTTGCTTGTGATAAATTCAGATCTTACATTGTTGACTCAAAAGTAATTGTTCACAACGATCATGCTGCTGTATAATATCTTATGGAAAAGAAAGATGCTAAACCTAGACTCATTAGGTGGGTTCTCTTGCTAGAAGAATTTGACTTACATATTACTGATAGGAAAGGAGCTGAGAACCCCGTAGCTGATAACTTGTCTAGGTTAGAAAATATTCTTGATGACCCACTACCTATTGATGATAGTTTTTCTGATGAACAACTAGCTGTAATAAATGCTTCTCATAATACTCCTTGGTATGCTGACTATGCTAATTATAAAGTTGCTAAATTTATACCACCTAGTTTCACATACCAACAAATGAAAAAATTCTTCTATGACTTAAAGGAGTAGATGGTATCATTAGACGTTGTGTACCTGAGCATGAACAGGAACAAATCCTACGGAAATGTCACTCTGAGGCCTATGGAGGGCATCATGCAGGAGATAGAACTGCGCACAATGTATTACAATCTGGTTTTTATTGGCCTATTCTTTTCAAGGATGTCCGTAAGTTTGTCTTGTCTTGTGATGAGTGTCAAAGAATTGGTAATATCGGTAAGCGTCAGGAAATACCTATGAATTTATTCACTTGTTGTTGAACCATTTGATGTTTGGGGTTTTGATTATATGGGACCTTTTCCTTCCTCTAATGGGTATATACATATTTTGGTGGCTGTTGATTATGTCACTAAGTGGGTAGAAGCTATTCCAACCAGCAGTGTTTATCATAACACATCCATTAAAATGCTTAAAGAAGTTATCTTCCCGAGGTTTGGAGTCCCTAGATATTTAATGACTAATGGTGGTTCACACTTTATTCACGGTGCTTTCTGTAAAATGCTTGCTAAATATGATGTTAACCATAGAATTGCATCATTCTATCATCCTCAATCTAGTGGTCAAGTTGAACTTAGAAATAGAGAAATAAAATTAATATTACAAAAAAATGTCAATAGGTCCCGAAAGAATTGGTCTAAGAAATTGGATGATGCACTTTGGGCTTATAGGATAGCTTATAAAAATCCTATGGGTATGTCTCCATACAAAATGGTTTATGGAAAAGCTTGTCATTTGCCTCTTGAGTAAGAACATAAAGCATATTGGGCAATTAAAGAACTCAATTATGACTTCAAACTTGCCGGTGAAAAGAGGTTATTTGATATTAGCTCACTAGAGGAATGGAGAACCCAAGCTTATGACAATGCCAAACTATTCAAAGAAAAAGTTAAAAGGTAGCATGACAAAAGAATCCAAAAGCAGGAATTCAAAGTTGGTGAGCATGTTTTATTGTACAACTCTCATTTTAGTTTTATTGCAGGAAAACTTCTTT
Source organism: Thinopyrum elongatum (assembly GCA_011799875.1). NCBI lineage: Eukaryota > Viridiplantae > Streptophyta > Magnoliopsida > Poales > Poaceae > Thinopyrum > Thinopyrum elongatum. The sequence goes on along the minus strand of CM022303.1, from coordinate 643,894,999 downwards.
CCAAATGGGAAGGGCCATATATCATCGAATAAGTTTATCGCTCTGGAGCTACCAAGATTAATAATGTCGAAGGTACTAATCCAAAGGTGGTTAATGGGCAAAGAATTAAGCACTATATCTCAGGTACGCCCATTAACATTGAAACTAATGTTATTCAAACCATGACACCAGAGGAACACATAAAAGAGACCTTTCAGAGCCCTTAAAAGGAAGAGGTACGTGATACAGTAAGTAAACGGACTCCGAAAAATCCGCAAAAATATTTTTTGTCAATTTTGGAATATTAGAAAAAATAGGAAAATAAGAAACAGCCGGGAAGGCCACCCTGCACCCACAAGACACCAGGGCGCACCTGCCCCACCAGGCGCGCCCTGGTGGGTTGTGGGACCCTCGGGCACCTTCCCGACTCTGTTTTCCTTCCAGATGCTTGTTTCCCAAGATAAAAAATGTTTATATATATCCCCGGGCGATTTGACCTCCGTATCGCGCAGAAATGCTCTATTCTTGTTTCGTGCTATTTTTCTGACAGATCTAGATCGCCATGGCCGCACCAAGCTCCTCGAAGGACAAGTTCTTCGAGATGGTAATCAACCCCTACTTGTCGGAGGTGATGAAGCACCCTCAAGCCATTGAGATGCGTGAGGGGTGCTCCACATCCGGGATGTTCAAGGGCCTAAGAAGACGGGAACCATGGAGGCCAGGCTCGAGGCGGTGGAGCAGCAGATCTTCAAGTGCCAAGAGATGGTGGGGCGTGGACTCAGTGCCAATCACCTCATGATTACGGAATTCACCCGTGATCACAAGGTGGATGGCCGGTCTATGAAGGACATCTTATTCACCTTCAATGAGCAAATCAATTTTCTGCAGAGCCAAATCTATGATCTTCAAAACGAAATTTTTGAGTATGAGGCAAGATTTAAAGGTATGAGTTTAGCTGCCAGTTGCAGGACCTAGGAGACTAGTGCTTCTTCTTATGATGGTGAGCCGCTGCCATGGAAGCCGGAGAACAAGTTTGCCTCTACCTCATCACCACCACCACCATCTTCCCCACCAAAGGAGACTTAAGTACACGGGTATGGGCACTCCCCTTGGCTTGTTCCAAGCTTGGGGGAGATGCCCCGGTATCATATCACCATCACTTTCGTTACCTTTATCTATCTTATTTCGATCCTTAGTTATTTTGTGATTTAGTTGAATAAAAGTTTAGTATGGTCTATTTTTTATTGCTAGTTTCATGATCTATCTATCTATGTAATCGAGAGAGAGCTATATAATAAAGTTTAGTTTGAGTTTTTGCTTCTTTACTTTTATGTTTCAATCAAAATAAAAAGAAATAATGAAAAAAGGAAGGTTTTATGCTAATCTTATGGTAAGTAATGACACCACATAAGGAAAAGTATAAGTGGTAAAATTTATTAAAGGTTGACAAAAATAGTATTGGTCAATGATGCAACTAATGAAAGAATTAATGAGGGAAGAGAAGATTCACATGCTAATACACTATCTTGGACATTTTTTATGATTGTGAGCCACCATTAAATATTATATGCCAAAACTATTAATGTTGGACAAGGAAGACAACATAATGATTTATGTTTGTTCATTTTCACATAGAAGTTATATTGTCATAGATCCTTCAACATGTGGTGCTTTCCCAATATCTTTGCTAGCCAAAAATCCTCACAAAGTAGAGATACTACTTGTGCATCCAAAAACCTTAAACCCAAATCCATGTTTTGAGAGTCCACCATACCTACCTATGGATTGAGTAAGATCCTTCAAGTAAGTTGTCATCAGTGAAAAAGGGCAATAAAAATTGCTCCTGAATGTGTTTGATCCTTTAGTGTAAGGGAAAATAAGCGTTGTACGAACTTGTGATGGCAAAGTAATAAAAGCAATGGAATGCATAATAAAGGTTGCTATCATAAGGGGCAATATAACGTACCGTTCTTTTGCATTAAGAGATTTTGCATACAAAATCAAAAAGCGCATGACAACCTCTACTTCCCTCTACGAAGGGCCTATCTTTTACTTTTATGTATTTACTTTTATGCAAGAGTCAAAGTATTTTCCTCTAGTCCTTTTTATTTTCTCCTTGGCAAGCATCATGTGGTGGGGAAAGATCTAGCCAGATATATCCAGTTGAATATGAGTGATCATGAGTTATTATTGTTGACATCACCCTTGAGGTCAATAAGTTGGGAGGCGAAACTATAAGCCCCTAACTTTCTATGTGTCCTGTTGAAACTTTTTACTCATATGTATGCTGTGAGTGTTAGCAATCATAGAAGATTAAAAGATGGTTGAGTATGTGGACTTGCCAAAAGGCTCCGATACGAGACCCTTCCTGAAAATATGATGAATTGTAGTTGCAAAGTTGACTGAGAACATAGTTTGTTAATTTTCAATAAAGGTTATGCTTTGTACTTCAATGTTGTGATGAATTGTTACTTGTTCATGAGAAGTTATATGATAAAGCTTTATGATAAAGTTTGTTGCTGTTATAATAATAAGCATGATGCTACTATGTCCGTATTTTGTTTTTATTGACACCTCTCTCTCTCTAAACATATGGACATGATTTTCGATATCGGCTTTCGCTTGAGGACAAGTGAGGTCTAAGCATGGGGGAGTTGATACGTCCATTTTGCATCATGTTTTCCTACTGTTATTTATAATGTTTTTATGCATAATAACACTTTATGGAGTAATTCTAATGCCTTTTCTCTCATAATATGTAAGGTTTACACAAAGAGGGAGAATGCCGGTAGATGGAATTCTGGACTTGAAAAAGCTACTCAGAGATACCTATTCTGCACATCTCCAAATGAGCTGAAATTTTACGGAGAATTATTTTGGAATATATAATAAATATTGGAGAAAAGAACTACCAGAGGGGGGCTGCCAGGTGCCCACAAGACACCAGGGCGCACCCTGGTGGGTGGTGGGCAGCCCAGCCCACCTCTGGTGCCCATCTTCTGGTATATATGGTCTTTTCACCTAGAAAAAAAATAAGGGGAGGACTTTCAGGATGGAGCGCCGCCGTCTCGAGGCAGAATTTGGGCAGGAGCACTTTGGCCCTTCGGTGAAGCGATTCCGCTGGGGGAACTTCCCTCCCGGAGGGGGAAATGGGAGCCATCGTCATCACCAACAACCCTCTCATCTTTGGGAGGCCAATCTTCATCAACATATTCAATAGCACCAACTCATCTCAAAACCCTAGTTCATCTCTTGTGTTCAATCTTTGTACCGGAACCTCAGATTGGTACCTATGGGTGACTAGTAGTGTTGATTACATCTTGTAGTTGATTGCTATATGGTTTATTTGGTGGAAGATTATATGTTCCGATCCATTATGCTATTTAATACCCCTCTGATCTTGAACATGAATATCATTTGTGAGTAGTTACTTTTGTTCTTGAGGCCACGGGATTGCAAGTAATCACGTGAATTTGGTATTCGTTCGATATTTTGATGGTATGTATGTTGTGATTCCCTTAGTGGTGTTATGTGAACGTCGACTACATGAAACTTCATCATCTTTGGCCCTAAGTGAATGCATTGTGGAGTAGTTATTAGATGATGGGTTGCTAGAGTGACAGAAACTTAAACCCTAGTTTATGCGCTATTTTGTAATGAACTGATTTGGATCCATATGTTTAATGCTATGGTTAGATTTTATCTTAATACTCTTCTCGTATTTTCGGATGCTTGCGAGGGGGTTAATCATAAGTGGGAGGCTTCTTTAAGTAAGAACAACACCCAAGCACTGGTCCACCCACATACCATATTATCAAAGTAGCGAATGCGAATCAAACCAACATGATGAAAGTGACTAGATGAAATTCCCGTGTGTCCTCAAGAACGCTTTGCTTATTATAAGAGATCGTTTTGGCCTGTCCTTTGCCACAAAAGGATGGGGCTACCTTGCTGCACTTTTGTTACCGTTACTATTACTAGCTCGTTACAAATTATCTTGCTATCAAACTATCTATTACCTACAATTTCAGTGCTTGCAGAAATTACCTTGCTGAAAACTGCTTGTCATTTCCTTCTGCTCCTCGTTTGGTTCGACACTCTTACTTATCGAAAGGACTAAGATTGATCCCCTATACTTGTGGGTCATCAATGAGCATGAAGATGAGTTGCATGATGCACCGGAACTGGAACATCCTCGGGAGTGCAAGAAGTCTTTGTTCATGTCCTCGAAGGACACGCCTCCAGATGCATCATCAATCCAAGGTCAACTACTCGAGGTTCATGCCGTGCATAGCCTGGCAACACTGGTGGCGGGACTAAGGAAGGGTCTGGAGGGCTCAATAGCTCAACCCAAGAAGAAGCAGAGGAAGAGACCGCTGAAGAAAGGCTCTGCTGCCACCAAAGCTGCTTCTATCAGCCAGCTGCCTCCGGTGACCAGGGTTGCAGAAAGTGTACCAGTCAGAGGTGCACCGGCACTCCATGTATTAGGCAAGCTGATCCTACCGGCGAAAGCACTAGAAGGCATAATAGGAGATCTCAAGAGACTGCATGAAGATGTGATGTCGACAGAGAAGAGCCTTATTACCTCGGATGATCCAGGATACCCGCTTTATGCAGTTCATGTGCCTATGGCCATGTTGTACATCCATACATGCCCCACGGACATGTCCTACCTGCGATTTGATTACATCTTCGAGATGTTTCATATGCAGCGGCTCATTTTTACCTTCGTATAGCTTTATGCGCTACATATGAACAACATCATCAAGAAGGAGCAAATTTCTGGAATCGCGGTCGCGGGGCCATACTACATGTATCAGGGCTTCTTGGCAGAGAATCCAAAGAACCGTGAATATGAGAGGAACCACATCGTAGACTTTATGGTTGCCAATAAGGATCAGGAAACAATTCTCCTGCCTTATCATCCCATGTAAGTCATTCATGCATAGCCAGTATAAACCACACATCCTTTCATATGGAGACTAATTTGAGGTGTACTTATTTTGCGTGCCGGGGGACACATCATCCTCATCATTCTTTTCCCGCTAGCGTCCCACGCCATATATTTCAACACGTCCAAGAAAATCCAGAAGAAAGATTACACACATATAAAGAGTGTTCTGGATAGTGCTATCATGAGCTTCGGCGTAATGGGGGGCCACATGAAGGTCAGAAAACAAAAGAATGATGAACCGTGTTTCAACCATAAGACTGACTTTTGGTGCGTCCAGCAACCGGCACACAAATATACGGTTGGATTCTACGTCATCCATCACATGCTGGAGTTCAGGCGGGATTGGCAAACACTTCGCATGACATCTTCATCTGATGGCCATATCCGCAAATGGGCTGAAAGCTTAGGAGCCATACCGGATGATCAGGACCGAACTGACTTCTATCGCATCCAGCAAGAAATTTCGCAGATCATCATGAAAGAAGTCATCGACACGAATGGGTTGTTCCATGGCGGCCCAATATCGCGGGTTAACATCCGAACTTGCCTAGCCCTACAGCGTGTGGAAAGTACGCCTTTCGCGAAGCTAGGGTGCATCCTCTCGGATTTGGAAGGAGGGAACATTGACTGATTGACTTTCAAGATGATGAAACTTTGGTGACGAAACTTTGAATTTTTGTACGATGAAACTTTGTGTGATGTAAACGGTGTCGTGCTCTAGTTAATTAGTTTGCGTATGATGAACTTCATTAATTATGTTTACTATATGTTGCTTCCTTCTATTTGTTAACTCTTTCTATTCGTGTTGCTCAAGTATATTATGTTGCATATTATTGTTGCTAAAATTTTGCTTCTATTTTCTAATTCTTTCTCTAAGTGTTGCTCAAGTATATTATGTTTCTCTAGCAGGTACCTAGATCATCGATGGCGAAGAAGTGCTATGCCGTGTACATAGGGCATGTTTTGGGAGTGTATGACGAGTGGCCGGAGTGTCAGGCACAAGTGTACCACCTCCTGGGCAGCAACCAGAAAGGGTTTGATAGCAGAATGGAAGCAGAAGCTAGTTACCTAAGTTTCACCCTAGCGCAAGAGAGGATTCGGAACTAGCGCCTCAAGAAGTACTACATAATCCCGCTTTTCCTTGTCGTCGCCGCTCTTCTCTTTTATATCATAGTTTAGATAGATGATGAAACATGTGTATGCGATGACCATGTAGGAGACATGTGATAACTTGTATCACTATCTCGAGATGATGGTGAGATCGACATCATTTGTGTTGGATGATGATGATATGATGAGACTATGGTGTTCCACTTCGATGATGATGATGATGAGACATTCTTTTTTCATATAGTTTCAATGTATGTGTATGTTGTAATTGTATAAAATCTGTAAAAATACAAATACAACATAAATATGTAGGGGAACGCGACAGAAAATCAAAATTTTCGGTATAGCGAGCACGCCCAGGACCACTATGGAGACTGCATACAAGGTTTGATCTGATCCGTACCGACTCGAAGCGCAGCGGAAGAAGAGTCGGTGTAGATCGTCGGTGCAGATCCCCGCAGCTAGGATTTACAACCTCCCAACCGCGAGGATGTACTCCCTCTCCGGACAGCCCTTCGGGAGGCGGTCGGACAGTCCCCCGGACGATGTCGCGGACAGCCCTCCGGGAGGACCCTCGAAACTTGAAGGGAGACCCGGACAGCCCTCCGGGAGGACACTCGAACAGCCCCACGGGAAAAAGGATCGAAACTACGACTTCTCTACAGAGTTGCACACATACGGTGTCATCTATCCGGCAGGGCTTCGCCGTCCAGAACTAGTTTCCACCGGAACCCAGACAGCCTTTCGGCTCTACGAAACTGTTTTCGTGGGAGGGAGAGAAGAAGCCAGATAATGCATGGCATGTGTATGAGAGCAAGGGATGAAGGAGATGGCAGCCCCAACTCCTCCTTTTATAGGCCAAGGCAAGGGGTGGGGTGGGATGTTGAAATACCAAAATACCCAAGCTTCATGTCACACATGAAAGGGCATAATGGTAACACAAGGGGGGCACCAAGGGGACACCACCATGGCAGCCCTTGGGCCGGACCACACCTTGTCTCCCCCCATGGGGGGGCCCCCCCAACAAGCCACCAACATGTCTCCAGGAAACATGCATGCTCCCTAGACAAAAAGCCACCAAACATGCAACCCCCGATTCGTGGGATCTTGTCCCCTCGCGCTGAGACAAGATGTTTTCCGCGAAACTTTTTCTGAAAAATTCCAGAAGGTCCCAGAACATTTCTGGCACCCTCTAAAATTATTCTGGGCACGATCCGAAACATTTTCGGTGCGGTGGTTTTTATCAGCGGAAAGCATCAACAACGGTTACGGCAGTTTCGGAACATTTCCGGTTTTTCTCTCTGAAAATTCCCAGAAGTTCCCAGACCAATTCTGGCATCCTCTGAAAATTTCCAGGCGGTGCCGAAACCCTTTTTGACCAAATAATATATTCCGAAACAACTTTTCGGTTTCACCGAAACTCATCCGGTGTTCTCTCTGCGGAACTTTTCCGCTGTCCGAAACTTTTTTGGTGTCCGAAACTTTTTCGGTGATTTTCTCTCAGACTCCCTGTCTAGAATTCAGCAGATAGATGACCCTTAAGCGTGTGACCCTATAGGTTCGGTGAAATATAGACATGACCCGGAACCCCTTCCGATCAATGATCAACATCGGAGCCGTGGACACCCATATCGACCCCTATACCCACACGAATGAATATTCGAGTGAACCTCCAGTTACTGTGTGCTATTCCTGTTGCTTCGCGATATGTCACAAACACCCGAGGTGAGGTTCATTTTGGCATTTCCGTGGATCAACAACTTGTCCACTATGCTAGTTACCTCGTTACCGGTTTTGTTCTCTTTTCTCGTTTCCGTGTTCCGGCATCTCAGTGATCAAATCACAAGGTGTCTGGCCAGACGATGATGGATACCGTTACACCGAGAGGGCCCGAGTATATCTCTCCATCATCGGAGGAGCAAATCCTATTCTTGAGCTTATCTCGTTACTTGCCATACTTTTCCGTGAACCCGTAAGCCGCCGTAATAGCCACCTAGTTACGGATGACGTTTAACAAACCCCAAAGTTCACGAAGCAAGTACGATGGAACTCGATACTCTCATGGTCTAAGGAATTATGCAAACATTAACTATCTCTGTGTTATTAACCATTAACTAGTGAAGAAAGTATCTCATAGCATAACATCAAAATGGGTCGATTCAACACAAGTGTTCGACTAACACCGTGCCCTCAAAATTGCTGGCATAGCCATGCCCATGATCAGGAAAACAGGATCATCATGCAATACTTGAGCCAGTCATAGAGGCTTGACTAGGAATACATTTTACCGTTTATTATCCCACACATGCACATGAGTTTCCCTCCAAGCCTCGTTTTATTTGCAGACATGAGAATCATTGCAGTTATAGCATGGAACATAAACTTTCATTACAAACCAGGAGATACAAAATAACTGTTATTACTGCCTCTAGGGCATATCACCTACAAAATACATAGAAGAGAAAATAGAGAAAATCATAGCAGCAGTGAGGGCTTGTGGAGTAGCAACGGTGCTTGTTTACCAGTAGCGTGGGTCATGCAGCTACAATACAGAAAATTAGTAGTAGTCACTTAGGGACGTTTTTATATTGACGCCCTCTACTACGTCTCAACATTCCAATCGCTATGACATGTAGAGACGTTCTTTAAGACGTTTAAAGGTGTGACCCAAACTTGGATGAAAAAAATAAAGATGGTAATTTTTTTAGGGATAATGAAGATAGTAAATAAAAATTGTGTTGAGACGTAATATGGGACGAAATATAATGGCGTCTCACGATCTTGGCCCAGCCCATTGAAAAACCTTACCCCACGAAGTCGCTGGTACAGCAACTGACGTATCCTTTGCCTAAAAAAAAGCAACTGACATATCCCTTTTTCTCCTCAGATCTGACGCATCCAAGGCTCGCCGGAGGCTAGGTCCGCTAACTTCCAACGTGGCTACTTTCCTCACATCTGGGGATGCTGCTCGCCGGCGACCCAAGGTTCCTGTGCCCGATGTAGCCGATGCCACTACCTTCAGGCAAACGTCGGCTCCCTACTGTGCCGGTAGGTGTTCAAGTCATCGGCGAGTCGGCGATGGTGCAGTCGTGAATCCATCCCCGCCCATGGACGGTACCTCACACCCCACGATCCTCCTTTCCATTGAAAAATTATTTATTGTCAGTTCGTCTTTGCCACTAGAATATTTTGCGCCTTCCGTGATCTGTAAAACACTGAAACTACTATGAGCGATTCCATCAGAGATTCTTAATTCTGGTTGTTCGACGAAGTCACCTTGTTATCTATCAGAATGAAGGATGCGATTCATGTTTTCGTACGTGTCAGGGAGGATCTATAGTACGAGAACATTAATACCTCAGTGTCACTAACACTGTTCACTTGTTTAGTATACTTCGGATATTTCCTAGAGTGTATAGAAATACTGCTGATTCATCCCCTCAAACAAATACGGCTGATTCATCTGTTTCTAACTTTAAGCTGACTAAGATTTTTAAGTGCTAGATTTTGACACGACAACAAAATTATAACCCTGCCAGATTATTGTTGGCTATGACCAAACAGCCTAGTAATTTCTTTCTGTCAGCACAGTAGCTGGTCAATATAGACACTACCATAAAGAAGTAATCTTTTGTTATCGTTTGCAGATATTGGATGAACTGAACATTATGGAAATATTCAACGGATGATGTTTTGCAAGTGAAACGAATATATGTTTATATCATTCAATGTTTAATCAATACAAGGTGTGTGATTTATCTAAGGTCCAACCATTTTAACTGTCAAAGATAATTGAGAACAGTGTGTTCGTCATCTGATTGACACATCAGTTGTGCTATCTCTAGATCGTCTGACTTAGACCTTCTGTTCTGTCATCCTCACTTGTGTATAATGTTTTATTGGGCTGAAGATTACTAGTGTCGCCAAGCATAATCAGTCAACCCTAGTATTTTACAAATACTCTTAGGTCTATAGAAGAAACACTACTGACTGAAGCTGTAAATGTTCGGTGGCATCAACATATATTGTTTATTTAACATCATCTAGCTCTTCTTCTCATTATTTTCCTTCCTCTTTTCTGATGTTTACGTGGTTTTATCGCATGATTCACAGGACAAACAAATTCAATTGACATGTTATAACAGGTTTTTTCAGAGAAATAAATCTGGAAGACGAATGTGTAAGGAAAGCCTTCATATTGTTGTAGAAGAAATATCCATACAAGCTGTGAAAGTTGGGAATCTGATGTACAATTAGCTATAGAGCTTTAGACAGATTTCAACTAAGGACTTGAATCTTTTTAGATTGATTCATCTTCCAGATAGTTAAAATTAGAAGTTTACTTTGGGTGACATACACATTATTGTATATTAATGTACAGTTCAGTTGTAAACTATCAATGCCCTTCCTAATATGGTTTCGTTATTATTGTGATGGGTTTGCATTTTCCTTCCTGTTTTATGATTTGTGATAGTGAGAAAACAATTCTTTTTAGTTATGATGATTGCAAATTACATCGATGATGCCTTGTCTGCATATGTAGCTATTGAATGATAAATAATTGATTTTGTAATGATGAAACATAAAAGCACCGCTATATTTCTTTAGATCTCAAATGAAAATGTGTATGTGCGAGTAGAGACGCGATATGAGCATGTCAAGCAAAACGTCTCTACTGTATAGACATGCTTTTGAACGTCACTATATAACGTCTCACACCATGTAAACACGCTTTGAAAGTGTGTCAAAATGTTTTGAGACGGTCCGTAAGGAGACGCTTCAAGGACGCTTTACTAAAATGACTCTACAGTTAGCTAGGGATGAAATAACGCGTCTCTAGCTATGATATTGGGCGTCTCTACTGGCAGTTTTTCTTGTAGGGCTGGTTAGACACGCGCTACTAATATATATAGGTAGCAGTAGCGCTGGGCAAAAATCACACTAGTGCTAAAAGTTAGCTGTAGCACCATAGCAGTAGCGCGGAACCCCGCGCTACTGGCAGTCTCTAAACCCGCGCCACTACTACGGTTTTCTCTAGTAGTGGGGCCCGCAATCGGCCATTGAACGAATAGTTTCGTTCATGTCTATGAGTTACCGAACCTACGGGGTCTCAAGCTTAAGGCAATCATGATCTGCTAAGTGTTAGTAGGATGGGAGCAATGAGAACATATTTGTAGAATTATTTCATTAAATATTAAGAATAGTTTCGAGAGGATCCGGAAGCGTTTCGAGGTCACCGTAAGGGATTCGGAGAGTATCGGGTAATACCGTGTATTACCGATAAATAATATATAGGTGGAAAATGTCTTTGAGGATGTTAAAAAAATATAAAATGGTCTGAAACTATTTAGAACAATTTTATATTTAATTTTATGTCAACGAGCCTAAAAAGGCAAAGAGGTGGAAGGCAACTTGGTCCACAATGGCCCAAGTGGGGAGGCGTCTCCTTCCCAAAAGAAGGATGCCGAATTGGGGAAGGGAAGGAGTCCTACTGCTCATCCCCGGCCTTGGCTGGTGCACCAAAGTGGAATCCTTCCTCCTTGGTGGCAGCCCTCCCTCTACACTAAGCTATATATACTTGAGGTTTGGTGCTCTTTTGGATACACATGTATTGGAGCCTCCACTAGTTCTTCTAATTCTAGTTCTAGTTGGTCCTACCTGACTATTTAGATCTACAATAATTCTATAATGCTCATAATTACAACCCCTTGTGGTTGTAACCTCCTCCCTTTAATTCTCCTGGAACGATTAGCTCTGGACGGCTAAGCGCTGCCGGATCGTGAAGGCTGCATGCTTACAACCAAGTAGAGATGTCGTGCTTTCGGTTTTCAGTTCGAGGGACTGTTCGTGGGCGGTTGACGGGATCGTTCATCAATGGTTCGAGGGACTCCAAGTATAATCTATAATGACACGTTATTCTTCCGCTGCAACTCGGTGACGGTAACGATCGTGATCACAACCCATTATGCATCTTCATATTGTGTCGGGTGTGCGTAGGCACATTTTTTTTGTTTTCTACTACATTTCCCAAGAGTGGTATCATGAGCAGTGTTATGAGTAGGTGCATGTTGCGATATAGATCACATGTGATTGTGAGGCTTGATGATCTTGCTATGCTTCCCTTGAGTGTTGCTTCGGTTCAATTCATCGACGGCATGGTGTCGCTTTTTACAAGGTTCTGACAATCGGTCAGCTCTGGCCGTCGATGATCTACTAATTCCTTGGGCGTCGACATAGTCAAGAATAGTGGACCGTCGCATACACAAGAGGATGATGAAGATGGACGATCTTCTACGGGGTCACGCATATGTGACGAAGTTTAGTGTGGGGGACGAAACTTTTAATTAAGTCTCTTCTTTCACACACCCCAAAACTTAATCTAGCATCAAGAATCATTGCATATGTTGTGGACGTAGGTAGCTAGTATAATTTGTTAAAACTGGTTAACCAGGTAGCTAAAATTTTGCCAAAACCAAATAGAGGACGGCTGTGTTTGTTTGTGCTTCAGTTTCAATAGTTTCAGCTGTGGACTTGCTGTGCTGGCAAAACTGCTGTGCTGAGGAAACAGCTGTAGTGAAGGTTAGCTGTTTGGCAACGCAGCTGTGGAAACGACTGTGAGCTGATGAAAAGCCTGAAATGCCCTTAGAGTACTGAGATCAGTGTAACTTGTTGATTCAGTGTTAATCGATTGTTTAAATGGTATTTTGACTGACAGAGAATGATTTGTTCTATGGTAATGCATAAAATATTTCATAATAATAATTTTCTCACTTTCTTGCTCATATGTACATAGAATAATAGTGAGCAAAAGAATTATGTTGTCACATCGCTAGTCCATGCAAGTCACAATTGCCCGTACAATACAAAAGATAGTCCATATAACTAATAATCCATACAAAAGAGAGCTAAAGGATTAGACCGTCCATATAATTCATAATCCGTACATATAATTAGATGTCCGTACAAATTTGGCGGAACTGGAGCTCTCGCAGGGGAATAGGACGGATGGCAATTTGGTTGTAAATCTGGACAAAGGGCAGGGTTAGCGCTGGGAAAACTGCCTATTGCGAGCAGCTTCGCAGCGAAAGTACGCGGCGAGGTGCTTTGGGCTATACCACGTAAAACTGGCCGGAACTGATATGGGCTTTGCACACAAAACTGCTCTATTTTAGCTGTTTGGTACAGCTTTAGCTTTTTCTCACAGGAAACTGTCTACAAAACCTGAAACAAACACAACCGACGTCTAACTTGGTTTTGCAGGGTATGCATATATGATGTGGTATAGCCTTTGTCATGATAATGAGTTTATGTATGAGATGGTTATATGTTGTAATGTTAAGTGACCTGCGTGTCATGGCATGATTGCTGGAGCCAAAATATTGCCACTTTAATGTAAAGATCGTAGAGATAGTCTACAGGTTACATGTGATGATGGCAAACGTACATGAAGGACCCCGATGAGGAGAAGGTGTACTTGGCGCGGGACGAGCAGCTATAATTTCATGCCATGGCGGAATTTATTAATTTGGTGCCACGACAACGTTTTCTGAAATGATTGCCAAGGGAACATTTTCTGAAATTTTCATCACGACAATGCTTTTGAAACGGTTGCCACAACAATGAAATATTTGCCATTATGACGCTTCAACAATAAATTGAAGATGATCATGGAGGATTCCCATCGCCCAGGGCCATACCATATCATGCTTTTATGAATTGCCAGAGATGTTTATCTCATTGTAGTTTGCACCCTTTGATTGCATACTAGTCAATTATTAGGGTGATCTCTCACTAAAAATATCAAGTTAAAAGGTGCTCTTCCCAGTGTTGCAACCATTTATAACATGTGGCTTTCCGGAGTACATCATGTCCACATGAGTATAAACGGATCATCCACATGAGTACAAGCTTGGGGATGATGATTTTGTTATGTCCACTACTCATTGTAATGATCATGATTGGGCTGATGCTTCCTATGATCTTGAAAAAAAATTAAGCCTCATGATGATTATGTTATTAATATAACTTTTGCAATAATATTGAAAGTGGGGTTGGAAGAGTGTCAACTTCAGGTAAAAAGATCCCACATATTCGCAGAGTGTTCAATCTTATGATTTTTTTGATAAAAGTGGGTTTGGAGAGGTCACGACTTTATTTGTCGTTAATCCCACTATCTTGGAAGATTATAAGACTTTTATGCATGTGGATCATGATGAGAAAATTCTATATGATAGTTATATTGTTGGATTTGATTATGATCCTACATGTAATTATTATGAGAGAGTGGAAAATATGGTTGTAGAAATTTTCGTGTTACTAAATGACCTCTCATTATATTGAGATTGTTAATGTTTTATTCTTCTTCCTTGCATATGCTAGATATTTCTTGTCTTGATAATTTGTTTGCTTATAAAAGTCCTATGCATAGGAAGTATGTTAGACTTAAATGTGTTTTTCTCATGCTACATGATGCTCTCTTTTCTGCTTCAATTTTTGTCTTTGATGTGAGCATCATTGAAATCTAAAAGCCTATCTAAACGGCTATAAAGGAAGAGCTTGTTGGGAGGCAACCCAATAGTTATCTTATTTTTTGTTTTTGGTGTGTTGAAACAATTATGCTACTGTTATGATTGTGTTTTTATGTTTTAATTAGTGTTTGTGACAAGTAAGGCCTTTGGGATGATTTGGTTCATAGTTGATTTGTTTACGTGAAATATACAGAAACTTTTGTACTCACTCCAGGAATTTTTAAAAATCACTGGAATGTGCTTTTGATCTGAATTTTTCAAACCTGATTGATAAAAAAATTCCTCACGTTTTCCTAATTTTTTAGGATTTTTAGAATTACAGAAGTATGGTAATTATTCAAATTATTACAGACTATTCTATTTTAGTCAGATTCTGTTTTCGTTGCACAGTTTGCTTATATTGATGATTCTACGGATTATATCGGGGGTTATAAGTTATGGAGAAATTGGAATACAGTAGGTATTATGAAATAATAAAATATGAATGGGTTCATATCGGTACCTAAAGTTTATGATTTGCTTGTTATACTAACGGATCTCACGAGGTTTTTGTTGAGTTTTGTGTGCTGAAGTTTTCCTGTTTTGGGTGAGACCACGATGGATGAAGGAATAAGGAGTGGCAATACCCTAAGCTTGGGGATGCCAAAGGCACCCCAAGGTAATATACAAGGAAGACCCAAGTGTCTAAGCTTGGGGATGCCCCAGATGGCATCTCCTCTTTCGTCTACAAATCATCGGTATATTACTTGGTGCTATATTTTTATTCATCACATGATATGAGTTTTATGAGGAGCGTCTTCTGGCATAGTAGTTTTTTCTTTGTTTCTTTTTAGTTTGCCACAATCATGTTTTTCTGGACACACCTTTTGAGAGGGACACACATTTATTTGCGATTTGTTATAATACTCTATGTGCTTCACTTATATCTTTTGAGCTAGGCAGTTGTTCTAGTGCTTCACCTATATGTTTTAGAGCACGCCGGTGTTTATATTTTAAAGAAATAGTTGCACTCTCATGCTTCACCTATATCTTTTTGAGAGTATAATAATTACTAATGGTAATATGCATGTGTTATGAAATTGGTCCTAATATGATAGGTATTCAAGAGGTATATAATAAAAACTTTCATGTAGATCACTGAATATGATAAGTTTGATCCAAACCCCGTGATATGATACGCTCTATCACACATAAGCCTCCTTATATCTTCCTCAAAACAGCCACCATACCTACCTATTATGGCATTTCCATAGCCATGCTGAGATATATTGCCATGCAACTTCCACTGGTTCCATTATTATGACACACATCTTAATTGTCATATTGCTTTGCATGATCATATAGCCGACATAGTATTTGTGGCTCAGCCACCATTCATCATTATCATACAAGTTATGCTAGCATCATTGCACATCCTGGTACACTGCCAGAACCATTCAGATAGAGTCATATTGTTCTAGTATCGAGTTGTAATATTGAGTTGTAAGTAAATAAAAGTGTGATGATCATCATTATTAGAGCATTGTCCCAGAGAGGAAATAAAAAAAGAGAAAAAAGAGGCCAAAAAGAGCCCAACAAAAAATAGGAGAAAAAGAAAGAAGGGGCAATGTTACCATCCTTTGCCACACTTTGACTTCAAAGTAGCACCATGTTTTTCATATAGAGTCTCCTATGTTGTAACTTTCGTATACTAGTGGGAATTTTTCATTATAAAACTTGGCTTGTATATTCTGATGATGTGCTTCGTCAAATGCCCGAGGTCTTGATGAGCAAGCAAGTTGTATGCACACCCACTTAGTTTTCATGTTGAGCTTTCATACACTTATAGCTCTAAGTGCATCCGTTGCAAGGCAGCCCCTACTCCTTGCATTGATATCAATTGATGGGTATCTCCATAGCCTATTGATTAGTCCCGTCAATGTGAGACTATCTTCTTTTTTGACTTCCCCTTATTGATCTCTATCACTGCATTCTATTCCACTCATAGTGCTATGTCCATGGCAAATGCTCATGTATTACGTGGGAGTTGAAAAAGCTGAAGCGCGTTAAAAAATATGAATCAATTGCTCCGCTTGTCATCCGGGTTCTACATGATTAATACTTTGTGTTAGGAAGATGGAGCATGACAATATTATATGATTGTGTAGGGATATCGTTCTTTAGCATTTTTATTTTGAAAGTCATGATTGTTTGTTAGTATGCCTGAGTATTGATGTCTTTATATCAAATTATAGACTATTTCTTTGAATCATTCGGATCTTAATATTCATTCCCTAAAAGAAAGATTACATGATGAATATGTTAGGTAGCATTCCACATCAAAAAATCTATTTTCATCATTTAACTACTCGAGGACGAGCAGGAATTAAGCTTGGGGATACTTGATACGTCTCCAACATATGTATAATTTTTTATTGTTCCATGCTATTATAGTATCAATCTTGGATGTTTTATATGCATTTATATGCTGTTTTATATTATTTTCTAGACTAACCTATTAACCCAACGCCTAGTGCCAGTTGCTATCTTTTTTGCCTGTTTTTGGTTTTTCAGGAAATCAATACCAAATCGAGTCGAAACGCTACGAATTTTTTTTTATGATTTTTTTGGACAAGAAAGACCCTAGAAGCTTCAGGAGGAGACTAGACGGCAAGCGAGGAGATGACAAGGCAACAGGGCGTGCCCTAGGGGGGGCCCTATTACCTTGTGGGCCCTCGTGGATCCGTCTGACCTAATTCATGAAGGAAATATGCCCTAGAGGCAATAATAAAGTTGTTATTTTATATTTCCTTAATTCATGATAAATGTTTATTATTCATGCTAGAATTGTATTAACCGGAAACTTGATACATGTGTGGATACATAGACAAAACATTGTGTCCCTAGTAAGCCTCTACAAGACTAGCTCGTTAATCAAAGATGGTTAAGTTTCCTAACCATAAACATGTGTTTTCAATTGATGAATGGGATCACATCATTAGGAGAATGATGTGATGGACAAGACCCATCCGTTAGCTTAGCATAATGATCGTTCAGTTTTATTGCTACTACTTTCTTCATGTCAAATACATATTCCTTCGACTATGAGATTATGCAACTCCCGGATACCGGAGGAATGCCTTGTGTGCTATCAAACATCACAACGTAACTGGGTGATTATAAAGATGCTCTACAGGTATCTCCGAAGGTGTCTATTGGGTTGGCATAGATCGAGATTAGGATTTGTCACTCCGAGTATCGGAGAGGTATCTCTGGGCCCTCTCAGTAATGCACATCATAAGAAGCCTTACAAGCAAAGTGACTTAGTCACAGGATGATGTATTACGGAACGAGTAAAGAGACTTGCTGGTAATGAGATTGAACTAGGTATAAAGATACCGATGATCGAATCTCGGGCAAGTAACATACCGATGGACAAAGGGAATTACGTATGTTGTAATAACGGTTCGACCGATAAAGATCTTCGTAGAATATGTGGGAGCCAATATGAGCATCCAGGTTCCGCTATTGGTTATTGACCGGAGAGGTGTCTCGGTCATGTCTACATAGTTCTCGAACCCGTAGGGTCCGCACGCTTAAAGTTCGACGACGATTTTCTATTATATGAGTTATGTGATTTGGTGACCGAATGATGTTTGGAGTCCCGGATGAGATCACGGACATGACGAGAAGTCTCAAAATGGTCGAGAGATAAAGATTGATATATGGGACGATGGTATTCGGACACCGGAAGTGTTCTGGAGGGTACCGGGTACATATCGGGTCACCGGAAGGGGTTCCGGGCACCCCCCGGCAAAGATATGGGCCTAATGGGTCAAGAGGGGAAACACAGCAGCCAGCAGGGGCTGCTGCGCCCCCCATATGGGCCGCACCAGAGGAGGAAGGTAAGAGGGGAAGAGAGAAGGATGGGGAGGGATTCGGCCTCCCCCTTCCTTCCCTCCTCCCTCCTCCTTCCTTCCCCCTCCGGTAAATAAGGAAGGGGGGGAGGCCGAATTGGACTAGGCCCCCAAGTAGGATTCCTCCTACTTGGGGCGCCCCAAGGCTGCTCTCCTCCCCCTCCCACCAATATATACATGGGGAGGGGGCGCCTAGAACACACACCAATAACTGTTAGCCGTGTGCGGCGCCCCCCTCCACAGATTACACCCTCGGTCATATCTTTGTAGTGCTTAGGCAAAGCCCTGCGCAGATCACTTCACCATCACCGTCACCATGCCATTGTGCTGATGGAGCTCATCTACTTCCTCGACACTTTGCTGGATCAAGAGTTCGAGGGACGTCATCGAGCTGAACGTGTGCAGAACTCGGAGGTGTCGTACGTTCGGTGCTTGATCGGTTGGAATGAGAAGAAGTTCGACTACATCAACTGCATTGTCAAACGCTTCTACTTTCGGTCTATGAGGGTACGTAGACACACTCTCCCCCTGTCGTTGCTATGCATCTCCTAGATAGATCTTGCGTGAGCGTAGGAAATTTTTTGAAATTGCATGCTACATTTCCAAACAATTCCACCTCTATAAGTTCTCTAAAATCGGGAAACCAACAGAGAGCCACCCAAAACACTTTTTTGCCACTTCAAGTCTCTGTTCTTCCGTGATCCCATCTGGAGGCCTTTTTTGGTACTCTGCCAGAGGGGGAATCCATCATGAAGGGCTTCTACATCATCCTTGCCGCCCTACCGATGATGCATGAGTAGTTCACCATAGACCTATGGGTCCATAGCTAGTAGCTAGATGGGTTCTTCTATCTCTTTGATCTTCAATATAATGTTCTCCTCAGTGGTCTTGGAGTTCTATCCGATGTAATCTTCTTTTGCTGTGTGTTTGTTGGGATCCAATGAGTTGTGGGTTGATGACTTGAATATTTATAAGTAATGGAGTCCTTTCTGAACTTTATTATGCATGGTTGTTATAGCTTTGTATTTTTCTCCGATCTATCCGTTTTGTTTGGACCACTAGATTGATTTATATTTAGTGGGAGCGGTGCTTTGTAATGGGTTCAATCTTGCGTTGCTCTATATCCCAGTGACAAAGTAGGGGGCAAGACATATATTTGTATTGTTGCTATTAAGGGTAAAATGATGGGGTTTATTCATGTTGATTAGGTTTACTTTGTCTACATCATGTCATCTTGCTTAAGGTGTTACTCTGTTTTATACTTAATACCATAGATGCATGCTGGATAGCGGTCGATTGGTGGAGTAGTAGTAGTAGTAGCGGTCGATCGATGCAGGCAAGAGTCAGTCTACTTGCCTTGGACGTGATGCCTATATTATGATCATTCCCTTTAATATTGTCATAACTATGTGCTGTTCTATCAACTACCCAACAGTAATTTGTTCACCCACCGTATGCTATGTGCTCGAGAGAGAAGCCTCTAGTGAAAACTATGGCCCTAGGGTCTACCTTTATCGTATGTAAAAACACAAGAATACTTTGCTACAATTTTCTACTTTCTTTTATTTTATTTTTGCAATTTATCTATCTACCACTACGAGATTTAATCCTTGCAAGTAACCGCCAAGGGGATTGACAACCCTCTTGATCGCGTTGGGTGCAAGTATATGCTTTCGTATGTGCAGGTGCTGTTCACGAGGCTTTGTCTGATTCTCCTACTGGATTGATAATCTTGGTTCTTAACTATGGGAAATACTTATCTCTACTGTACTGCATCTCCTCTCCTCTTCGAGAAAATCCCAACGCAGCTCACAAGTAGCAATACACACTCCGTAAATTAAATGGTATTTTCACACCAATTTTTGGGCATTTTTTTATCTATATGTGGTTCAAATTTGATTTATGTCCATTAAAGAATTACAAATAGATTGAATGCCCTAAATATATCTTATTTTACTTAGAATATTTTGAAATTCAGACATGGAACTTGCAATGGTATATACTCAACATATAAGAGTTTTAAGGGGAAATGATGAAAAACCTTGAGTTCTCATTCTAACCCGACACTTTCCCTAAAGCTCGGGCACTTCATGGAGTCTCTTCAGTTTCAAATCAAAGTGCAACACAACTATTACTTCTAAAAGGTTTACCACACCCTCCAATGGTCATACCATTAGAGCATGCCAAACTTCATCATTTTCAAACTTCATTTACTTGTCTTCTAAAATGAAAAGTCATTTACCTCCTTTTAATAGCTCAAAATTCTTTTAATCCCCTAAAATAGTTAATCAACCCAAAAATGTGCCAATTTTTTTATAG
The DNA here is from genome assembly GCA_011799875.1 of Thinopyrum elongatum. NCBI lineage: Eukaryota > Viridiplantae > Streptophyta > Magnoliopsida > Poales > Poaceae > Thinopyrum > Thinopyrum elongatum. The sequence continues at coordinate 643,874,213 of CM022303.1, read as the reverse complement.
CAAGCTTATAATGGTGTGCATTCAACCATATGAAATAAGTGGACCATAACCCTTATCCTAAAATATTGTAACTTTACAAATACACAAAAAACTTAAACAAATTGCCAGTAGTGGGGGTCTGAAAATACCCTCCAGTGGTAACTTTGGCCATTGGTAACATTGGTTACTAGTAACGGGTGCCACTGCATGCCCGCCACTGATTATTACATTCCAAATCATAATGGTTGCATGGGAGACTTGTCAAAATTACCGTCATATCACTAGCCGCAACGCCCCATCCTCGACGGACACTGCCTAGCCCAACCCACCAAATTCATCCCCACATAAACTGCCCCCTGCAGCACCTAGATGACGATCTCCTCCACTACCCCACTTCATGTCCCGCTATCAAGACACCCTTTACTCCACACTGACCTTGGCACGCCACCGACATGTTGGTTGTTTCTATCATCTTTGCCACCCCGAGGACACGCCAACTCCACTATCGTGCTACCCCCGACTCCATCGCCCCTTGCTCCCAACGATGCACTCCCACCAACGAATGCCACATCGCCCCCGATCGACTCCACCATCTCTGCATCACCGACAACATGCAAGTCCACCCCGAGCACTATCGCTCCTGAGGTTAGATCCTCTTCCTATTTTAGCTAGGGGTAATATATGAAATTTATTAGTCTTAGCAAATTCTTTGCATTTTAGTTTAGGTTAGAGAGAAATTATTTGCATTAGTGGTAGTTGTAGTGCTAGTGCTAGTGCTAGTGCTAGAGCTAGGCCTAGTGATTACAATTTATTTGCATTGTTGGGAGTGCTATGATTAGGTTTAGAGAAATTCAGTTTTGGTTAAGGTTTTGGTTAGTTAGTTTATAGAGCTAAGTTTAGTGCCATCATTGTAAATATTTGCATTTTGACATTCCCAGATGATACAGATTTTTGTTCCGGTCATCGAGTCAAGGGGAATTACATGCGAAAATCGACCGGTGGAAGGCGGAGAGATTGTCTTATTTTGTAGGGATTCAAAATTACTGTCAATATTTTGCCAAAATATTGATTAGCTTTTCTTTCATCAAATTTCTAGCACTCAATATGTCAATTTTCTGAGCAAAGGTCATGCAAAAAAAATTCATTGATTTCAAATTATTTGTTCTTATTTATAGTTCTCCGGTGCGAGCACCCCGACCATAGGACATGTCGCAGCCGTCGCCATCCGCGAGGGACTATGGTGTAATGCACATGCCGTGGGGTACGTGGGTGGCACATATCACCAACCCAGACATGGAAAATATCACTTGGCACATTAGCCATAGCGGAGCAAGCGGTACGCATTGACAATGTCATGGCGCTCACGTACAAGGGGGCAAGGATGTAGCTCAACCTCCCTATCAACAACCACCATGCTCGTGATCTTGCGCTTCCCAAAATGAGGTTAGCTTCCAGGGCTAAGGAGAATGAGAACCTCAAGGCCGAGGCATAGCTCTATGCCCGGTGCGAGACTGATCCATTTATGGCGTGTCTCTTCGAGAATGATCCGTAGATCCTCGCAGTGAACCGTGTGTTGTTAGAGTCCATCTCCAGGGGTGACGCACACAAAAAGTGTGAGGATGTGGAGGGAAATGAGATAGACAGAGAAAAAATCCACAATAAGCCCATTGACTATGAGGAGTTGTGATGAGGTCAGTCTACCTCCAATGACCAAGAGGTCGGCCCCTTAGGCTTGGGACAAGGAACAAGCCCTCTATCAACAAATATACCTAAGACATTGAGTCGTTCATCACCGATTAACCCAAGCCGCCCCTAGTTAGTTTTACTGCAATATAGCTAGTGGTAGAGATGCATAAACTATGATTGTAGCCAGTATTGTTGAATTGATGCATGTTTTATGTTGTGCAACTGATTGTACTAGAGTGTTTACATTATGAACTGAACTATGTTTTTGCTTTGTGTTTCTTCGAAAATGTGTTTTCCTCAAGTTTCTTTAGCATCTTTGGTAGTGGTAGAGATGTTTAAAATTCCTGGATCAAGTTTTATGTTTTGTCGAAAAATGAGCCCTTGTAGACATGATGAACCTTAGAAAGATTAATTATCTTTTATTTTATTGGTCAATAAATGCGACCCGACTCGACTTAAGGATTGTTCTGTTCATATAAGTCCAACATGGTATATGTTACCATTATGACCCTCTCGTTTAATTATTACTTGAATTTTTCTTTGTTGACAAATCACTTTGGTATCGCCTGATACCACAATGTTTTGTGAACCTTGATGGATGAAAGATCTTAGGAACCGCCAAGATACATGCTCCTAATGATAATGTGTACGATATTTGGTTTTCTGAGAATATGGATAAAACAATTCTCAATTATGGGGGAGCCATATTTGTTTTTGTGAATTGAATAAAAGAATTATTGTTTGTGGTTTGATACCTTTAAACAACAGTTGTAGGCTTGCTGAGAAATGCTGCCAGCATGGGTCGTTGTGTTGACTTTCAGTTCAGTGGGGCTGATTTGTAAGAGAATTACGTTTAATTTGAAGAGCAGGAATTATGCATTCATAACACAAAGCAGTTTTGTTATCATGGAAGAAAAAACAAACTTTCAGTAATTGTCAGGCTTCAGTCTGAGTTCTTCGTAATCCTACTTGAATCGTGACAAGTACTCATTTGGCTTTCTCTTCTTTCATCGTACCAAAACCCCTGTCTGGTAGGAATGCAAAAGGTTTTTCTTACAAATTAATTTACCTATGATACTTCGTCTTCTTGAATAATACACTATTGTGTGATTAAGGTAATGTGTTCTATGCATGTATATGGATATATATGTGTATGTGTGTGACATATCAATTTTTGCTACGTGCTAATTATGACATACGAGATTGCGAGATTTGTGGGAGGGGGTCTGTGTCACGAACACGCAACGTACCATTCTATGTAGGATAGCCACTAGAGAGAGCGACCCAGGGAGGAGATGTTCCCTTCCATCAACAATGTTCCAGTTACTCGATGTGTCCTCCTGGAGATTGTGTAAAATATTAGAGAAGTGATTCAATGAACTCATGTTGTGCATCTAGATGGAGGTGACCCTAGATGAGAGGTTGCAGATGTGGTTATGTCTGATTCCAACCACCATACCCACATTGGGTGAGGTCACTACTAGGGAAAACCCTAGTAGTAGCGCGGGGTAATGGGCCAGCAATAGCATGGGGGCCCACGCTATTGCTAGTGCGCTAAAGATAATTGTTAGTAGTAGTGCAGGCCTGATCCTGCGCTTCTACTAGTTATGCTAACTGTAGCGTGGGGTTGCGCCCACGCTACTGCTAAATAGCAGCGACACCGGGTGTTTGCCTGCACCACTACTCTTCGTGCGTATTTTATTTCTTTATATTTACAATGTAGTTATACACCGTTATACAAATTTTTATAGCAATGAAGAGGTTGTGGAATAAACATGGATTAGATTAAAGTGGATGGATCCAAGTGGCCAAGCTGTATTAGTAGGACGATATGATGTTGGGACGGCACACAATTGTTGAATGAAGGCAATGCCTATCAATTCCTTCATAGGTATTGCCTTCATTCAACACTTGTGTGCCATCCCAACATCATATCGTCCTACTAATTTAACTTGGTCACTTGGATCCATCCACTTTAACCTAATCTGTATTTATTCCACCCAATGATATAAGTTGACTTTCGGTCTGTCGAGTCTCCCTTGAAAAACTCTCATCTCTGGTGGTTTATATGGTGGGCACTTCCTCTCTGACATTGCGACCGTCAGTAATGGTCGCTACTCTCCTCTTTCCTGAGTACATTACACCAAAATGTCTAGCACACAGGAAAGAAGGTGAAGCGACCCCCACGACAATAGTCGGGATTCTTCCTCACTGATATGTCGACCGCATATTTTGGACACTTCCTCTCTGATATTTCGATCACCGGTGATGGTCGCACCCCCTTCCCTCATGCATTACCAAGGTCTATCACGAGGAGAAGAGGAGGAAGCGATCCCACGACAACACTCGGGATTCTTCCTCTCCGAATTTCGATCGTAAATGGTGGTGTATATGGTTGACACTCCCTCACGATATTTCGACCGTCAGTGATGGTCGCATCCCCCTCTTCCCTCTAGCATTACATGGTTCTATCAAGAGGAGAAGTAGAGAAAGGGACCCCCACGACAATAGTTGGGATCCTTCCTTCAAGAACTGACTGAAAGTCACACAAGGAGCCCAAACAGACTGAAAGTCAACCGTAAGCATAAGTCAATTAACATTACATATATCGAGTAATGACATAAAAAATGGCCTATGTTTTTCCAAAATGTTGTTTAATTCATGTTCCAGCAAATCCTTGGCGCTTGATATGTCCTACTTTCGAGCACAAGTCATGCCCAAATTCACATAAATTTTGGCATGACCGCTGCTAAAATAGGCAATATAAAGCGCCTGAAATTTGCAGGAACGGAAATGAATCAACATTCTGGCAAAACATAGGCCACTCGGAGGTCCCCTACAAACAAGAATACCAAGAAACAAGCTTTGCATGTACATCATCGCCATTTGAAACACTTTGTCATCGACATCAATGACATGGGGACTAGCACTTGCATTTTAATAGAAAGAAGAAATACAGAAAACCCTCGACATCGGGACACTTTTGTTTGTGCATGTTCATCATCGGCATTCACAACACATCATCATCGACATCAACGACATAGGGATTTGGCTGGTCTCACCTCAAGGTCGGAGGGGGTCGGTGATGGAGATGAGGCAGTGGCAAATACTTGATTTCTGCAGAAAAAAATATAAACAGAAATATTATCATGTTGATTTTAGGACTTAGTGAAAAACAAACGTCTATACAAACAGAAACATTATCATGCACATAGCATAAATGGGCATGGCATGAAAGTTCACATGATGTAGTTCAAAACCCATGTAGGAATTCACTTTTCTGCCTACAACATCATCAAAGTGTCCAATACCTTTTTCTACCCACTAAAATTTTAACTGAAGCTTTAATAAATTTTAACTCTGTCTAATTTTTTACTAATTCAGTTAACTAGAAACTATCAACTAAATCCTAGAAGCTATCCTAAATCAAAGTGTTATATATAACCTAGAAACTATTAACTCTGTCTAAATTTTTACTAATTCAGTTACCATACTAAATCAAAGTGTTATATATCAAATAGAAACTATCAACTAAATCAAAGTGTCACATATCAACTAGAAACTATTAACTAAATCAAAGTGTCACATATCAATAAGAAACTATCAACTAAACCATACTAAATCAAAACGTAGTAGGGAGGAGGGGCAGCTGGAGGGGGAGGAGGAGGGAGGAGGTGTGGCAGATGGATGAGAGAGGAAGGAGGAGGGGCGGCGACTGGAGGAGGGAGGACGAGGACGAGGAGGGAGGCTTACCGAGGCCGAGGACGGCAACAATGCGGTGACGGTGGCGATGATGGGAGGAGGAACGGTCTCGACAGTGAGAGAGGGAGCGAGAGAGTGAGGAGAGGGAGAGTGAGGAATGGGCGGCAAAGAGAGGATAAGGGTGGCTTAGCAGCAGCGCGGGGCATGGGCCCATGCTATTGCTAAGTGCAGCATCGTGGGGTCAGCATACCCGCGTTGCTGCTAAGTAGGGCCCACCTGCTGGACACGTGTAACCATAGTAACAGTGCGGGGTATAGAACGCGCGTTGTTGCTATCAGTTTAGGTTTAGTGCGAGTTTTATGCCCGACGCTGCTACTATGGCTAGCCCCGGGGGGTACTGTGGGAGACAACTTAGTAGTAGCGTTGGTATGTTGACCCCACACTGTTGCTAAACTTTACCTACAGTGTCGTCTCTTACCTAGCTCTACTGCTAAATAGTAGTAGCGTGACCCATCTACCCCGCTCCACTGTTAGGTGTCTGCTGATGTCTACTACACAACTTGTTCTTGTAGACTCGTGTTGGGCCTCCAAGCGCAGAGTTTTGTAGGATAGTAGCAAATTTCCCTCAAGTGGATGACCTAAGGTTTATCAATCCGTGGGAGGTGTAGGATGAAGATGGTCTCTCTCAAACAACCCTGCAACCAAATAATAAAAAGTCTCTTGTGTCCCCAACACACCCAATACAATGGCAAATTGTATAGGTGCAATAGTTCGGCGAAGAGATGGTGATAAAAGTGTAATATGGATGGTAGAAATATATTTTTATAATCTGAATAAATAAAAACAGCAAGGTAGCAAGTGATAAAACAAAGCACAAACGGTATTGCAATGCTTGAAAACAAGGCCTAGGGTCCGTACTTTCGCTAGTGCAATCTCGCAACAATGCTAATATAATTGGATCATATAACCAGCCCTCAACGTGCGATGAAGAATCACTCCAAAATTCTTATCTAGTGGAGAACATAAGAAAAAATTGTTTGTAGGGTACGAAACCACCTTAAAGTTATTCTTTCCGTTCGATCCATTCAAGAGTTCATACTAAAATAACACCAAAGCAAATTAAGATTTATAATACTCGATCCAACACAAAGAACCTCAAAGAGTGCCCCAAGATTTCTACCGGAGAAACAAAAGACGAGAACATGCATCAACCCCTATGCATAGATTACCCCAATGTCACCTCAGGAATCCGCAAGTTGAGTGCCAAAACATATATCAAGTGAATCAATATAATACCCCATTGTTACCACGGGTGTTCATATGCAAGACATATATCAAGTGCTCTCAAATCCATAAAAATATTCAATCTGATAAGAACGAAATCTCAAAGGGAAAACTCAATTCATCACAACAAGATAGAGAGGGGAAAACACCATATGATCCAACTATATTAAAGAAGCCCCCGATACATCAAGATCATGCCATCAAGAACATGAGAGAGAGAGCTTAAACACATAGCTATTGGTACAAACCCTCAGCCCCGAGGGTGGACTACTCCCTCCTCATCATGGTGGCCGCCGGGATGATGAAGATGGCCACCGGTGATGATTTCCCCCTCCGGCGGAGTGCCGGAACGGTGTCTAGATTGGTTTTTCGTGCCTACAGAGGCTTGCGGCGGCGGAACTTCTGATCTAGGGTTACCCCGAGGGTTTTTGGAATATTTGGGAATTTATAGGGCGAAGAGGCGGTGCGGGAGGCCACCGAGGTGGGCACAACCCACCTAGGTGCGCCTGGGCCCCCAGGGGCGCCCTGGTGGGTTGTGCTCCCCTCAGAGCTCCCCTCTGGTACTTCTTTGGCCCACCGGGTGTCTTCTAGTCCAGAAAAAATCTCCAAAAAGTTTCGCTGCGTTTGTACTCCATTTGGTATTGATTTTCTGCGATGTAAAAAACAAGCAAAAAACATCAACTGGCACTGGGCACTATGTCAATAGGTTAGTCCCAAAAAATGATATAAAGTTGCTATAAAATGATTATAAAACATCTAAGAATGATAATATAACAGCATGAATAATTATAGATACGTTGGAGACATATCAGCATCCCCATGCTTAATTCCTACTTGTCCTCGAGTAGGTAAATGATAAAAGAAATGATTTATGAAGTGTGAATGCTAGCAAAGTGCATAAGTTTGATCAATGATAATTTCAATCACTTTTCCTAGCATCATAACAGCAATTCTTTCTCGTAAAACTTCTCATGTTAAAGTAGCAACCAATTCACATGTTAAGGTTCAAACAATGAATTCTCTTGAAACTCAACAACCTATGTTCTCATTCACCAAACAATTGCAATTCAACTTATTCAACAAAATTTAAGTAAGAGCTCCACATACTCAGTCATCATATAGTCTTCTATGATTGCTAGTACTCAAAGCATATTCTTAGAACAAATAGCATCCATCGAACACAGAGAAAGATAGTGGCTTAATATTTCGCCTCCCAACTCATTTATCATAGAGATAATTGTCAACAATAATAAATCATGATCAAATATATTTGACTGGTCATATGTCCCTAGATCTTTCCCCACCACATGATGCTTGCCAACTAGAGAATAGTTGAGGTTGAAATGAGATAGGCCCTTCGCAGAGGGAAGCAGAGGTTGTCATGCACTTTTTATTTGGATGCCCAAACTCTTAATGCAAAGGAACGTCACGTTATATTGCCCCTTATGATAGCAACCTTTATTATGCAGTCCGTCGCTTTTATTACTTTGCCATCACAAGTTCGTACAACGCTCAATTTTCCCTTACAATAAAAGATCAAACATATTTAGGAGCAATTTTTATTACTTTATGCACCGATGACAACTTACTTGATGGATCTTATTCAATCCATAGGTAGGTATGGTGGACACTCATGGTAAGAAACTGGGTTTAAGGTTTTTGGATGCACAAGTAGTATCTCTACTTAGTACGAATTTTTGGCTAGCAAAAGATCCTAGGCGAACACCGCATGTTGGAGGATCCATGACAATATAACTTCCATGCAAATATACACAAACACAACTCATTACGTTGTCTTCCTTGTCCAACTTCAAATAATTTGCTCAAGTTTGAAAATAATTAATGGGTATTCACAATCATAGAAGATGTCCAAGATAATATATTTGCATGTGAAAGTTCTCTTCCTTCTACTAATCATTCATGAATTGCTTGTATGACCAATATTGTGATTGTCAAGCTTCAAAAGATTTCACTTTCTAAACCCAATGTGAAGTTACTACTAGGCATAATATGAACATATAATTTCAACTTCACGGTATTCAATTCATTAAACAATTTACTCATAGGATATAAGTGAAGCACGAGAGTAAATGAAAAACTACTCCAAAGATATAAGTGAAGATCATGCGAGTAGTTATGTAAATGGGTAGCTATTTGAGGACTCTCTTTTATTTAAAAACTTTCAGATCTAAGTATTTTATTAAAGCAGAAAGCAAAACAAAATAAAATGACATTATAAGAAAAGCACAACTCATGTGAAGAAGCAAAAACTTAGGCTCAACCGATACTAACCGATAGTTGTTCATGAAGAAAGGTGGGATGCCTACCGGGGCATCCCCAAGCTTAGATGCTTGAGAATTCTTGGATTATTAACTTGAGATGCCTTGGGCATCCCCAAGCTTGAGCTTTTGTGTCTCCTTAATTCCTTTTATATCACGGTTTCCCTAAATCTTAAAAACTTCATCCACACAAAACTCAACAAGAACTCGTGAGATAAGTTAGTATAAATCAATGCAAAAACCTTATCATTCTCTACTATAGAAAATCACTAAAATTATTATTCAACATTGCATACTAAATGCCTCTTCATATTTAATACTCATATCCTCAAATAGAATCATTAAACGAGCAAACATATGCAAACAATGCGAACACAACAGCAATCTGTCTAAACAGGACAGTCTGTAAAGAGTGCAATTGTACTCATACTTACATAACTCCAAACATTCTGAGATTTTACCAAACTTTTGAAAATTTATCAGATCTTATTTTTCAAAAAGTTTCAACATTTTATCACATTCTGACTTTTCTGGATAATTATTGCAACACGATAAACTTTCTGTTTTGAACAACAACATGTAGACTTGCAAAATAAGCATGGTGAAGGCTATCCTTGCCACTTTCATTGAAGTAAGAGATGCAAAACATTATTATAAATAAAAGCAAGAAAATCATAATAAAATAAAATGACTCTCCAAGCAAAACTCATATCATGTGACGAATGAAAATATAGCGCCAAGTGAGGTTACCGATAATGTTGAATACGAAAGAGGGGATGCCTTCCGGGTGCATTCCCAAGCTTAGTTGCTTGGATATTCCTTGAATATTACCTTGGGGTGCCTTGGTCATCCCCAAGCTTAGGGTCTTGTCACTCCTTATTCTCCTCATATCGATATCTCACCCAAAACTTGAAAACTTCAATCACACAAAACTTAACGGAACTTCATGAGATGTGTTAGTATGATAAAGACAAATCATTCACTTTGGTACTGTAAAGATAAGATTCATAATTGTTCTCACACAATTCCTACTGTACTCTACAATTTCCACAATTCATATTAAGCAATATAAGCCATAGAAACCATAAAACAAGCAAACTATGCATTGAAAACAAAATTTGTCAAAAACAGAACAGTACATAAAGATCTGAATTAAGGTCATACTTATATAACTCCAAAAATTCTGAAAAATTATGAAAATATAGAAAATTTGTATATTAATCAACTTTAAAAAATTCAGAATTGTTGCACGTTCCAGTAAAATATAGGAATTTCTGTACTGGATGCAAAAGTTTCTATTTTTGCACATAATCAAGTCAACTATCATCCACACTATCCCAAAGGTTTTACTTGGCACTTTATTGAAACAAAATCTATAAAAAAAGATTACTACAGTAGCCTAATCATGTGAAAATACCAAAACAGTAGGGAATAGTCTTGGGTTGTCTCCCAACAAGCGATTTTCTTTAATGCCTTTTAGCTAGGCATGATGATTTCAATGATGCTCGCATAAAAGATAAGAATTGAAACATAACAAGAGCATAATGAATCATAAGTTCCTCTCTCATAATAATTTTCAGTAGCATCATGAATAGATTCATCAATATAACCATGACATAAAGCATTCTTTTCATGATCCAAAAGCATAGAAAATTTACTACTCTCCATATAAGCAATTTTATTCTCATTCACAATAGTGGGAGTAACATATGAAACTCGAATACTATAAATTGTTTCCACATTAAAAGAGTAATGTTCAGTAAAAGGATATTCAAAATTATGACAATAATTATCACTACTTTTTATAACATAAGTATCATCGCAATAACCATCATAAGTAGCAACTTTGTTCTTATCATAGATAGGAGGCATGCAATCATCATAGCAAATTTGATCATTCAAAGTAGGGGGACTAAAAAGATCATCTTCATTGAGCATATTATCCCCAATCTTGGGACAAACATTAATTGCAGCAAATAAATTCTCAAACATGTCATTCTGATCAAACATAGCATCCCCAAGCTTGTGGCTTGGCATATCATAAGCATAATCACTCTCACCATTAATAGTATGAATAGCACCAATAGAATAACAATTATTATCATCATAATTTCCCAAGTTGGTGCCAAAAAGATTTTCAAGATTATAAGAAGTATCATTGTCTTCCCAATCATAATCATCACAACAAGCAATAGGCATAACAAAATCATCATTAATAGTTCTTTCGGACATTGTGCCATAAGACAAAAAAGCAATATCATCATCAAGTGCATCATCTTCCACAATTATTTTTGATTCATTTTCATGAGGCACAACTATAATAGGAGCAACATTATTTGGGAGAGATACTTTTTTACCTCTTCTCTTTCTTCTTTTCTTCTTCTTCACCACATCATGTGTGGGTTTAATTAATTTTTCCGAGCTTCTTATTGATGAGATTGGTTGAATAGGGAGCTCCTTCTCGTCACCTATTTCATCATGAGAGACAATAGGAGGGAAAGTAGAGATCTTTACCCTTTCATTAGTACTCCTTTTATATTCTATTGGTTTTCCCATCTTTCTATAGTTGGCAATATAAGCATTCTCATTGCAATTTACCATGCAAAACATATGGATTTCTTTCAAATTAGTTTCAGCATGGTCCGTGAATATGAATACTTCCAACCAACCATTTTTATGTGACAATTCTTCACACCCCAAAAATAAACAAAGTTCATTATAAAGTTCATGGGTGATCAAGTTATTGCAATATTTGGACACGATTCGATCATGAAAAAGCATGCATTGGGAATTAAGGTGACCAACTTTATTGCAAAGTTCACAAGTAATAGGATAAAGAGAGCATAATTTTGTAGCAAACTTATCTATCACCTTGAGCAAAAAATTGGTTCTATCATGTTTATGCTTCTTACAAAATCTATCATCCCTATAAGGCATGTCTTCACAAAGTCTTTGCACTCCACAAAAATTGACATGCTTATAAGAAACATTTTTTTCATGACTAGTGCAATCATCATTAGCATTTTGGATATTTATAGAATTCATACTAACAACATTGCAATCACGCTCATCATTCATGCCAAACATTTTATTGAATTCTTCTTCTATCAATTGAGCATAATTTTCCTTTCCATCATTTTCAAGAAAGACATTATAAAGACGAATAATATGAGGCCACCTCAATTCCATTTTTTTGTAGTTTTCTTTTACGAACCAAACTAGTGATAAAACAAGAAACTAAAAGAATCGATTGCAAGATCTAAAGATATACCTTCAAGAACTCACCTCCCCGGCAACGGTGACAGAAAAGAGCTTGATGTCTACTACACAACTTGTTCTTGTAGACTCGTGTTGGGCCTCCAAGCGCAGAGTTTTGTAGGACAGTAGCAAATTTCCCTCAAGTGGATGACCTAAGGTTTATCAATCCGTGGGAGGTGTAGGATGAAGATGGTCTCTATCAAACAACCCTGCAACCAAATAATAAAAAGTCTCTTGTGTCCCCAACACACCCAATACAATGGCAAATTATATAGGTGCACTAGTTTGGCGAAGAGATGGTGATAAAAGTGTAATATGGATGGTAGAAATATATTTTAATAATCTGAATAAATAAAAACAGCAAGGTAGCAAGTGATAAAACAAAGCACAAACGGGATTGCAATGCTTGAAAACAAGGCCTAGGGTCCGTACTTTCGCTAGTGCAATCTCTCAACAATGCTAATATAATTGGATCATATAACCAGCCCTCAACATGCGATGAAGAATCACCCCAAAGTTCTTATCTAGCGGAGAACATAAGAAAAATTGTTTGTAGGGTATGAAACCACGTTAAAGTTATTCTTTCCGTTCGATCTATTCAAGAGTTCGTACTAAAATAACACCAAAGCAATTTCAGATTTATAATACTCGATCCAACACAAAGAACCTCAAAGAGTGCCCCAAGATTTCTACCGGAGAAACAAAAGACGAGAATGTGCATCAACCCCTATGTATAGATTACCCCAATGTCACCTCGGGAATCCGCGAGTTGAGTGCCAATACATATATCAAGTGAATCAATATAATACCCCATTGTCACCACGGGTGTTCATATGCAAGACATATATCAAGTGTTCTCAAATCCATAAAAATATTCAATCCGATAAGAACGAAATCTCAAAAGGAAAACTCAATTCATCACAACAAGATAGAGAGGGGAAAACACCATATGATCCAACTATATTAACAAAGCCCCCGATACATCAAGATTGTGCCATCAAGAACACGAGAGAGAGAGAGATTAAACACATAGCTACTGGTATAAACCCTCAGCCCCGAGGGTGGACTACTCCCTCCTCATCATGGTGGCCGCCGGGATGATGAAGATGGCCACCGTGATGATTTCCCCCTCCGGCGGAGTGCCGGAACGGGGTCTAGATTGGTTTTTCGTGGCTACAGAAGCTTGCGTCGGCGGAACTTCTGATCTAGGGTTACCTCGAGGGTTTTTAGAATATTTGGGAATTTATCGGGCGAAGAGGCGATGCGGGAGGCCACCGAGGTGGGCACAACCCACCTGGGCGCGCCTGGGCCCCCAGGCGCGCCCTGGTGGGTTGTGCTCCCCTCGGAGCTCCCCGCTGGTACTTCTTTGGCCCACCGGATGTCTTCTGGTCCAGAATTTTTTTTCAAAAGTTTCGCTGCGTTTGGACTCCATTTGGTATTGATTTTCTGCGATGTAAAAAACAAGCAAAAAATAGCAACTGGCATTGGGCACTATGTCAATAGGTTAGTCCCAAAAAATGATATAAAGTTGCTATAAAATGATTGTAAAACATCTAAGAATGATAATATAACAGCATGAATACTTCATAAATTATAGATACGTTGGAGACGTATCATCTGCCTATAGGATTTTTCCTAGTAGTGGGCAGTTAAATGGGTCTTCTTGAGGTCGGATCTCTGATACTGAAGTAGGTCGTGCGTTGTTTAGTGTTCTTTCGGTCCGCACGTTTGACTTGCTTGAAATGTGATGCATGTAATATAATTTTGAGATATGGATGCATCTTTGAATGTTGATACAATAATATATATGTGTGCAAAGCTATGTAATTATCAAGTGAAAACTGCTTCCATGCCAAAAATCACTTCGACTCTACTGCCATTTTTGTTTCATGGGTGATCTTACAAATGGCGGGTGCCGCGGACCGCTCGCCACTAGATAGGCACTACACAAATGGCCGGTGATGGAAGCTGCCTACCACTGATGTGTTCAAACCACCTTTTGCTGTGAACTTGCCATTATCATTCACCATTCTATTTAACCGTCTCTCAGTGTTGTTTATTCACAGATGACCCTTTCATTTACCATCAGTCTGTGTTGTTCTATACATGGGTCGTTATAATCCGTGTGAATCCTCATCCCCATTCTAAACCCTCATATTGTTGTCGCCGTGCCCCTCTATGTTTAGTTTTCACTATCTTCGACCGTGTGTTGTCGTTCCTCGCCCTCCCGTCGGCTTCCCTTCTTTACCTTGCCTCCTTCCCTCCTCTTCTCAATGGCAACAGTGCCTGCTTCGACACCCCCGCGGCCGCACTATCCCAGTACGTCCACTGCAGCGTCGTCGAGCGGTGCATTCTCTCCCTCTGCCACCTGGACCATCGCACGACATCGCCTAGGTCCTGCTTTTTTATCATACGATCCATGTTGTGATGGAATGCTAGGTTCACTACGGGAAACAGCTAATTTATCGTCAGGGGACGTCTTTGCCGTCAGCTTTTCATCAGGCAGACGGCAAAGAAAGGATTTGCCATCATCAGCAGACGGCAAAGAAACACATACGGCAAAATAGACTTTGCCGTCTGTGAAAAGGAACGCATACGGCAAAGAGCTCACTTTGCCGTCTTTTTTTTTACAGATGGCAAAATGAGCACTTTATCGTCTGCTACAAAGAACACAGATGGCAAAATACTGTGTCGTCTTCATTTTTTTCCTGCAGACGGCAAAATGAGAAAGCACAGCACACAGATCAACCCCGTGGATTGATGACATGGCAGCGATCCACGACCGCCCGATGCTCCTGTGCACGATCCACACCACCCACCACCCCACCTGCCCACCACGCACTCCCCACCAGCCCACATAACCACCCACCGCCCACTTGCCTCCTTCTCTCGATCCCCCTGCCACCGCACCACCACCTGCCTGCTGCCTCGCCGGACCCCGCCGCCGCCGCCCGCCGCCGGCCTCCGCCCGGCTCCGCGCGGCTCCGCCAGCCGCCTGCTGCCTCGCCGGACCCGGCCGGTGCCGGCCACCGCCCGCCTTTGCGCGGCTCCATGCACCGCCGACCTCCGCCCTGCTCCACACGCCGCCGGCCTCGGCCTCCTCTGCTCTCCTCTTCCTCCCACTCTCCCAAACTCGAGTCGCCGGATTCAGCCTCCGCTACTCTCCTCTGCCACCCGCGTCCGCGCACCGCGGGTCTCCGCTACTCTCCTCGGCCGGCGGCGCTGCTTGGCGCTGACGGAGTTGGCAGGTCCCAATGGATCCGGGGTCCGCGACCGTCTCGAGCGCCCGGACGAGGGTGGCGAGCTCCGGCGCGGTGGCGGATGGCTTGAGCTCCTCGGGCGTCCATGGTGGCATCAGTGTGCTCCTGTCCATGGAGAAAGGAAGGAGAAGGGAGAGAGGCGCGGCTGCTGGTTGCTGCTGCTCCGACGAGCACGGGCACAAGGGATGGTTCCAGTGAGGCGCCGGCGTCCAAATCGAACTCCTGTAGTGTACTGTAGTGTAATACGTTCATGTGTATTCCGTTCGCTTAGTGGAATAGAGTAGTATTGTTTTAGATCAGCGAGTGATGATCGATACTGTGTAAATAGAGTAGTTTTAGCTTGGGAAATCTGTTCGTTCGTCGTTGATTCTTGCAACAACAGGTGTTGATGGATACTGTGGTGTTTGTTGTCTGAAATTGGACTGATTGTTCAGTTTTTTAAATAAATAAAAAATTATTTGCCGTATGTGATGTTTGAGGCTGACGACAAAGATGGATTGTGGCAGACGGCAAAGATGGATTGTGGCAGACGGCAAGGACACTTTTCTTTGCCGTCTGTGATTATACAGCTTGACGGCAAATACAGTTTTGCTGACGGCAAAGACTTTGCCGTCTGTCCGATGAAAAGCTGACCGCAAAGCAACCTTTGCCGACATCCTCTTTGCCGTCTATGTTTGCCGTCAGCCGGCTGACGGCAAACTCTTTGCTGTTTGTATTTTGCTCTTTGCCATCTGTACTCGCCGGACGGCAAACTAGCTGATTCTTGTAGTGGTTTCTAGTGCCATTGTGTGCAGTCATAGACTCGACTATTCTGGTGGTACTGGTGTCAGGGGTGCTCTTCCCGACAGCCTATGGTGATGAGCCCCATTTCTTTTAATAACATTTCAATTTAGCTATGCAGGTTATGGATGATTCAGTCATAAATGTGGTATGAGCTTTATAGTTTATTTCATTGCTTTGAATGTATTTTTTCTAAAAAAAACAACTGCAATTCTGCAATGCATCTAGTTTTGTTGCTACGAATGTTACATGTGCTACATGTTACAATGTAGATATGAAAATGTAAGAAAATATAATATATTAGGCATGCTTCTATGTGTGTAACTATAAATATGTTATGCATCCTTGTAGGTTTCAATTTTATCTATCGTATTGCCCTCTAATCTTGTCTATAAATATCAAGAACTAATTTTCCTTGGCATCTTATCTGAACAGGTACTACCCACTACTTGTGATATCTAAAAAATTTGATAATAAAGTAATGCGCATTTGATCAAGCCGAGTACCCAATGAATGAGTTAATAAAAACCCTGATTGCAGATAAATATAAGCACATAAATGTGGGATCAATATTTGAGGTGTTCGAGCCTCATTCGACCCAATTAAGTCTAGGGGGACATATTCTCCATTATTCTAGAAACATAGTAAAAGTTGTACCAACAAATAAAAAAACACTTTACAAAAGCTTGGCCAAATATTTCTTGTCACTTCCAATTGTGTGTTCCATATTTTATTTCATGGTTTCATGTAACAACCTTTCTTCCTTACCTTGTCCCATGTTTGATTTCCTTTTTATTAGACCTGGCATTTTTTGTTTTTCACCACCTATTCTTCTTTCTTAGATATGTCTCCCTCAGTTTGCCTCGCTATATTGGGTGGTCTCCCTCTTGGATGCTTGATAATTTTGGAGGAGTATGCTTCTTTCCCTTTAGCCTTCATGTTTTTCTTCTTGATTTCTTGGTGCTCATTGGGAAGAACTAAGTCTGGAGACGTGTTGACATCCACATCTATAACAAATAAAGTAGACGTTAGTAGGAAGGAAATATAAATGCGATCCTTAGACTAGCTACATATAATTTTTCGAAGGAATCACGATGATTTTATTATTGTTTTTACCTTTTTTGGAGAAAAGTACAATCAATGTATATTACAGGCGGAGACGCAGTATTACAGATATCATAATATGGTCGTTAAAGTTTTAAGTATGCAACCAATATGGTTTCAATAGATAACATGCAGACTTTACTACTACTGAAAACTAATTACACGATTGCTAGAAAATATACGTGAATGTTCATGTGCAAAAATGCAAAATTGATTGGAAGATCCATGTTTGATTCAGTTCTAAGTCTCCAATTCATAAACCTCACATAAAGATAATCTATGTATATCATATATTTATTCAGTTATCAATTAAATTGTGTATAAAGACATTGAGTGTGGCACCCCAGCTCAGAGAAGACCGGAACGCCCCGTATTCCAGCCCAGAGACAAGTCTTCTGGAATACGTCACTGCTGGCATAAAACAAATCAGCTCTTTATTACAATGGATATGGCTACAATGGTACAAGGATTACATCGGCACAGCGACACTACGCCTACCCAGGGTAGTTCTATGCTAGCAGCGGAACAACCCGAGGAAGCGGTGTAACTCTCGGCAACGGAACAACGACGGCGGTGATGGACTCCACTCCGCAGGGACTCTGGCTGGAACGCGTATCCTAGCTCGCAAACTCAGGATCCTCAACAAGCAAGCAATCATGGCATAACCTGCAAACTGGCATGACACGCCAGGTGAGTACTTTGAATGTACTCGCAAGCTCACAACCAACACTAGCATCAAGGCAAGACAAGATCATAGCAATCAAGGTTAGGTCAACATTTATTGTCATCGAAGGAATGATTGAAAATAACAATAACAGGCTACTCTCCCTGTACTCTGGTGACCAACTCATGATCACTCCAAAAACACCCAACGATTATCCTCGAGATTATTACCCAGACTTGTCAATGGCATGATGCCCAACTGCTACCATACTCAAACGAGTTCTTCCATCATTATCATCATTTCTACGGTTGACCACCTAGTGAGGCCTGGACGGACTGTCCAATACCGTGGACGCGGCTATTCGAATAGATTTTTCACTCTGCAGAGGTTGCGCACTTTACCCACACCATGGAGCACCTGGCCTCATGATCCCATTCGGGTGGACCAGTGCTGCTCCAACGAAACCTGCCTAACTCGTGACTCCTCCACCGTACCACTGGCAACCTCGTGACACCTGCCACCGTCGTGGCCAAACAAACTATCCCAAACGGGGACCTGGATCCAAATAACTCAACTGGCTCACAAGGTTATCGCCGCCTACCGGGCCAGGGTAGCACGCGCACATAACCTTCCCTATTTGGTGGTACCGATGAAAGAGCACGAAGCCAGACCAAGTCAAGGCCGTCCCATACCGGCAAATGTGGTTGCACGGATAAGTCCGGACAGGTGACTCTCGATCAACCATGAAGTATCTTATCCCCGAATAATCTTTCCGTCGTAGCTGACACTCTGGTATCATAGTAATCCGAGTCAAAACATTAACCAACTAGTAATCCAATAATCATTATGCTTAAGCCACTGCCACTAATTCATACCCACAAACTGCCAGATGAAACCCAAAATAATCATAGACAGTAATCTCTTAATCCAACAATGTCATGGCATCATCAAGTGGGCAAACTACTAACAATCCAATCCTCAACATGGTAGTCACCCATTCAAGAATTTACATAAGCATTGCATAATCTAATCCACTTTACAAGTAATCATACTTGCTATTAGAATAATTAGTTTAACTATGATATTGCAATGCAATTATGCAAATGAGAGTTGTGGCTTGCCTGGGGATGAAGGAACCATCGGGAAGAAGTGTGGAGCGTCCGCGGAAAGAGTTGCCGAAAACAGTTCTCTCTCGGAGGGGCTATTTACGGGCAAGGACAAAATGGTCATTTTCACAGTGTGAAAAACATTATGAAAATGATACCAACATGACAGGCTCAAAGAGACGAAGAAGTAGGCTTTGGAATCACCTCAACCGGAGTTCCGAGCAAAAAGATGTGATGGTTTTTCTGCCAGGGGCCTTTCTGCAATTATTTTATTTACATCCGGGTCCTTGGGCAGATTTACTGGCGAAAAAGAGAAAGGACCCTCCGCCTGGGCCGCATTGGGCCTAAAGCGGCTGGGGCAGCTGGCGCTATAGGGATGCACAGCCACTGCCGCTACTTGGCCGGCACACCCGCACCCCCACTTAAAAAAAGCGGGCGGAGGGAACGAGTGAGAGGCCGACAGCACGGGCCCTCCTGTCAGGCCGTCTCCCTCCTCCGTCAGGGACAGAGATAGACAGGGGAGGCGCCGACCGCGACGGTTGCCGGCGATGAGGGGCTCGGCGACCTCGGGCGGTAGTGGGGATGGCGTCCCGACATCATTCCATGACCGCGGGCGGTCGAGGTGGAGTCGGGGACGGTGTGGGGCACCCGGGCGGCGGCGATGGCAGAATGCGGCGGTGGTGAGCTCGGGGTCAATGCCGTGGCCTTCCTCGAGGTAGAACGCTAGCGAGGAGGGCTTCATGGTGGGGTTAAAGCTATACTGGTGGTGGAAAGGAGGCGGAAGAGGTGCGGCATCGCGCCAATTTAGGCGGCGGCCGACGGGGACCGAGGCGGCCATGGTCAGCGAGGAGAGCTCCTCTAGCTCAGATGAGGGGTCGGGGAGGGCTAAGGAAGAGTTGGGAGGCTGCTATGAGCTCAAGGCGATGGGGGAGGGCCTATAAATAGCCAGGCGAGCTCGCCGGATAAGCACGGCCGCGGTGGTGAGCTTAGCTGCACACTGGAGCTCCAGGGCGACGTGGCTGGCCATTTGTGGTGTCGAGAGGCTTCGTGGGGAGGGCAGGGGCTTCGAGTGCTCTCGAGAGAGATCAAGGTAGAAGAAGACAGAGAGGAAAACGACGCCGGCGAGTCACGGGCGTGATAGTGGCTGCGGCGGTGATCGCCGTGGTGCGAGGAGGGAGAAAGAGGAGGGGGAAGGTGCAGGAGAGGGGCTACATGGACCCCCCGAGGCCGTTAGACAAGCTCGGACAAGCCGGAGCTGGCCGGATAGAGCTACCCGACGAGGTCAGTACCCAGTTCGCCGTTTCTGCACGGTTGTGGCATGGTCACCACATGCACTACAAGCTCTGGCACTCTCATGCCTGTCCAATCTTGTCCAACAGCTCCCTCACTGCTCAAATAGAGGATCTATGTAGATGGAACCATCTGGGAGGCTCCGAGGGGAGGGAAACTTGCTGAAGAAGTTCCTGATAGCAAGGTGTTTGTAATTGTTTCTAGGTAGATCCATGAGTGAAATGAGCTGGAATTTGGCATGGAGCGATGATCTACCAGGGTGAAGGCCCTGGTAAAATTTGCGGCCATTTGGATAAGAACTGAGGACACTTGCTGTAGAATGGACCCTACCGGTCAGAAATGCAAAGTATGAAGTGGCACTCACATACTTGCTTGTATTGAGCTGAATTTTGGAGGAGGCTAACTATTTTGGCATATGAGGACACTGTATAAATCTCATACCATTTGGATAAACCAAAATGGTACTTTCTTCACACAGCATCCCATTGGATAGAATCTTAGGAAAATTCTAGGGAATTATTGAGTAGATGAAATGAGCCCAAATTTGGTGGGGAGGTGTTATATAAGTAGAAGAATGTCCTGGCAAAATTTCAGAAATTATGGAGCAACATAAAATATAGTTGCTTCACAACCCAAAATAATGACCCGAAACAAAGATTGGAAGGTGTGTTCACATAGATGCTGGGATGATGCTCAAATCTTGTGTAGAGTGTTAATTTGAGCATATTGAGATCATGGCAAAGTTTCAACTTAGTTGGATCAACCTAGCTAGTACTTCCTTCATTAAGCTTCCAATTGATCAGAAACTTTGAAAATTTGCCAAGAAAGATTTACTAGCCAAATTGAGTTGAATTTTGGCATGTGGCAATGATATGGATAGGAAAGAGTGCACAAAAAGTTTGAGAGCAAGCAAGCAAATATAAAGGGTACTTGCTTCTCAACTTGACAGCTAGGGCAGAACCAGAAAAGGAATATTGGTGAAATATTTTTGAACATGGCAAGGAAGGATTTTGACATATCTGAGGAAGATATGACCCAAACAATTTATGGGAATTTTTGGAATGATGTAAATGTGGGTTGCTTCACAACCCAGGGCAGACAGGGTTATTCCTTTAATAGAAAAACCAATATTCCCAAAAAAATATTGGGATTGGTCCAAGATGGAAATGACAGGGTCTTGGGATGGTTTTGATAATGACAAGCCACTGGGGAGAGGAATCGAGGGTGATCCTTCCAGGTTGCAAGACCACTGAGCCACAGAAAGGCAAATCCAAACCAAAATCAAAAGAAAAAAAAAATGGGCAAAATCCAGGGTGTTACATTGAGCAACTAGTAATTTCTTTCTGTCAGCACAGTAGCTGGTCAATATAGACACTACCATAAAGAAGTAATGTTTTGTTGTCGTTTGCAGATATGGAAGGAACTGGACATTAGGGAAATATTCAACGGATGATGTTTTGCAAGTGAAACGAATATATGTTTATATCATTCAATGTTGAATCAATACAAGGTGTGTGATTTATCTAAGGTCCAACCATTTTAACTGTCAAAGATAATTGAGAACAGTGTATTCGTCATCTGATTGACACATCAGTTGTGCTATCTCTAGATCGTCTAACTTAGACTTTCTGTTCTGTCATCCTCACTTGTGTATAATTTTTTATTGGGTTGAAGATTACTAGTGTCGCCAAGCATAATCAGTCAACCCTAGTATTTTACAAAAACTCTTAGGTCTATAGAAGAAACACTACTGACTGAACCTATAAATGTTCAGTGGCATCAACATATATTGTTTATTTAACATCATCCAGCTCTGCTTCTCATTCTTTTCCTTCCTCTTTTCTGATGTTTATGTGGTTTTATCGCAGGATTCACAGGACAAAACAAATTCAATTGACATGTTATAACAGGTTTTTTCAGTGAAATAAATCTGGAAGAGGAATGTGCAAGGAAAGCCTTCATATTGTTGTAGAAGAAATATTCATACAAGCTATGAAAGTTGGGAATCTGATGTACAATTAGCTATTGAGCTTTAGACAGATTTCAACTGAGGACTTGAATCTTTTTAGATTGATTCATCTTCCAGATAGTTAAAATTATAAGTTTATTTTGCGTGACATACACAGTATTGTATATTCCTTCCTGTTTTATGATTTGTGATAGTGAGAAAACAATTCTTTTTAGTTATGATGATTGCAAATTACATCGATGATGCCTTGTCCACATATGTAGCTATTGAATGATAAATAGTTGATTTTGTAGTGATGAAACATAAAAGCACCGCTATATTTCTTTAGATCTCAAATGAAAATGTGTATATGCGAGTAGAGACGCGATATGAGCATGTCAAGCAAAACGTCTCTACTGTATAGACATGCTTTTGAACGTCACTATATAATGTCTCACACCATGTAAACACCCTTTGAAAGCGTTTCAAAATGTTTTGAGACGGTCCGTAAGGAGACGCTCCAAGGATGCATTACTAAAACGACTCGACAGTTAGCTAGGGATGAAATAACATGTCTCTAGCTATGAAATTGGGCGTCTCTACTGGCAGTTTTTCTTGTAGGGCTGGTTAGACACGCGCTACTAATATATATAGGTAGCAGTAGCGCTGGGCAAAAATCACACTAGTGCTAAAAGTTAGCTGTAGCACCATAGCAGTAGCACGGAACCCCGCGCTACTGGTAGTCTCTAAACCCGCACCACTACTACGGTTTTCTCTAGTAGTGGGTCCCGCAATCGGCCATTGAACGAACAGTTTCGTTCATGTCTATGAGTTACCGAACCTACGGGTTCACAAGCTTAAGGAAATCATGATCTTCTAAGTGTTAGTAGGATGGGAGCAATGAGAACATATTTGTAGAATTATTTCATTAAATATTAAGAATAGTTTCGAGGGGATCCGGAAGCGTTTCGAGGTCGCCGTAAGGGTTTCGAAGAGTATTGGGTAATACCGTGTATTACCGATAAATAATATATAGGTGGAAAATGTCTCGAAGGATGTTAAAAAAATATAAAATGGTCTGAAACTATTTAGAACAATTTTATATATAATTTTATATCAACGAGCCTAAAAAGGCAAAGAGGTGGAAGGCAACTTGGTCCACAAAGGCACAAGTGGGGAGGCATCTCTTTCCCTAAAGAAGGATGCCGAATTGGGGAAGGGAAGGAGTCCTACTGCTCATCCCCGGCCTTGGCCGGCGCACCAAAGAGGAATCCTTCCTCCTTGGTGGCAGCCCTCCCTCTACACTAAGCTATATATACTTGAGCTTTGGTGCTCTTTTGGATACACATGTATTGGAGCCTCCTCTAGTTCTTCTAATTCTAGTTCTAGTTGGTCCTACTTGACTATTTAGATCTAGAATAATTCTATAATGCTCATAATTAGAAGCCCCATGTGGTTCTAATCACCTCCCATTAATTCTCCTGGAACAATTATCTCTGGACGGCTAAGCGCTGCCGGATCGTGAAGGCTGCATGCTTACAACCAAGTAGAGATGCCGTGCTTTCGGTTTTCGGTTCGAGGGACTATTCATGGGCGGTTCGCGGGATCGTTCATCAATGGTTCGAGGGACTCCAAGTATGATATATAATGACACGTTCTTCTTCCGCTGTAACTCGGTGACTGATACATCCATTTTGCATCATGTTTTCTTACTGTTATTTATAATGTTTTTATGCATAATAATGCTTTTGGGAGTAATTATAATGGCTTTTCTCTCATAATATGCAAGTTTTACACAAAGAGGGAGAATACCGGCAGCTGGAATTCTGGACCTGAAAAAGCACGTCAGAGCTGCCTATTCTGCACAACTCCAAATAAGCTGAAACTTCACGGAGATTTTTTATGGATTATTTAAGAATTATTGGAGCAAATAACTACCAAAGGGGGCCCACCAGGTGGGCACTACCCACCTGGGCGCGCCAGGGAGCCCAGGCGCGCCCTGGTGGGTTGTGCCCTCCTCGGCCCACCTCCGGTGCCCCTCTTCTGGTATATAAGTCATTTTGACCTACAAAAATAAAATAAAGAGAGGACTTTTGGGACGAAGCGCCGCCGTCTCGAGGTGGAACTTGGGCAGGAGCACTTTTGCCGTCCGACGGAGCAATTCCGCCAGGGGAACTTCCCTCCCGGAGGGGGAAATCATCGTCATCATCATCAGCAACAACCCTCCCATCTTTGGGAGGGACATCTCCATCAACATCTTCAATAGCACCATCTCGTCTCAAACCCTAGTTCATCTCTTGTGTTCAATCTTTGTACCGGAACCTTAGATTGATACTTGTGGGTGACTAGTAGTGTTGATTACATCTTGTAGTTGATTACTATATGGTTTATTTGGTGGAAGATTATATGTTCAAATCCATTATGCTATTTAATACCCCTCTAATCTTGCGCATGATTACTATTTGTGAGTAGTTACTTTTGTTCTTGAGGTCACGGGAGAAGTCATGTTGCAAGTAATCATGTGAACCTGATATGTGTTCGATATTTTGATGATATGTATGTTGTGATTCCCTTAGTGGTGTCATGTGAACATCGACAACATGGCACTTCACCATATTTGGGCCTAAGGGAATGCATTGTGGAGTAGTAATTAGATGATGGGTTGCTAGAGTGACAGAAGTTTAAACCCTAGTTTATGCGCTATTCCGTAAGGGACCGATTTGGATCCAAAAGTTTAATGCTATGGTTAGATTTTATCTTAATACTTTTCTCGTAGTTGCGGATGCTTGCGAGGGGGTTAATCATAAGGAGGAGGTTTGTTCAAGTAAGAACATCATCTAAGCACCGGTCCACCCACATATCAAATTATCAATGTAGCGAACACAAATCAAACCAACATGATGAAAGTGATATGATGAAATTCCCGTGTACCTTCAAGAACGTTTTGCTTATCATAACATACCGTTTTGGCCTATCCCTTGCCACAAAAGGATTGGGTACCTTGTTGCACCTTATTTACCATTACTATTATTTGCTAGTTACAAATTATCTTGCTATCAAACTATTGGTTACCGACAATTTCAGTGCTTGCAGAGAATACCTTGCTGAAACCCACTTGTCATTTCCTTCTGCTCCTCGTTGGGTTCAACACTCTTACTTATCGAAAGGACTACGATTGATCCCCTATACTTGTGGGTTATCAAGGATCTTTTCTGGCGCCGTTGCCGGGGAGTGAAGCGCTCTTGGTAAGTGGAAATTGGTAAGGGAAAATTATTACTACGTGCTGAAATTTATTGTCACTTGTTACTATGGAGAATCATCCTTTGAGGGGTTTGTTCGGGGTATCTTCACCTCGGCCAGAATCACAATTAGCTACCCCTCAACCTACTGCACCTACTGAAAATATTGGTTATGAAATTCCTTCGGGTATGATAGAACAACTGCTAGCTAATCCTTATGCAGGAGATGGAACTGAGCATCCTGATATGCACTTGATATATGTGGATGAAATTTGTGAATTATTTAAGCTTGCAGGTTTGCCCGGAGATGAAGCTAAAAAGAAGGTTTTCCCTTTATCTTTGAAGGGAAAAACATTGGCATGGTATAGGCTATGCGATGATATTGGATCTTGGAACTGGAACCGATTGAAATTGGAATTCACCAAAAAAATTATCCTATGTATCTAGTTCATCGTGATCGGAATTACATATATAATTTTTGGCCTCGTGAAGGAGAAAGTATCGCTCTAGCTTGGGGGCGGCTTAAGTCAATGTTATATTCATGTCCCAACCATGAGCTCTCAAGAGAAATTATTATTCAGAATTTTTATGCTCGGCTTTCTCGTGATGATCAATCCATGCTAGATATTTCTTGTACTGGTTCTTTTATGAAGAAGACTATTGAATTCAGGTGGGATCTTTTAGAAAGAATTAAACGCAACTCTGAAGATTGGGAACTCGACGAAGGTAAAGAGTCAGGTATTATGCTTGAATTTGATTATGTTAAATCTTTTATGAATACCGATGCTTTTCACAAGTTTAGCACTAAATATAGACTTGACTCTGAGATAGTAGCCTCCTTTTGTGAATCATTTTCTACTCATGTTGATCTCCCCAAGGAGAAGTGGTTTAAATATCACCCACCTATTAAAGAAGAAATTAAAGAACCGGTCATAGCTAAAGAAGAAACTATTATTTATAATGTTCACCCAGTTGTTCCTACTGCTTATATTGAAAAACCACCCTTCCCTGTTAGGATAAAGGAACGTGCTAAGGTTTCAACTGTGGTTCACAAAAGTAATATTAGAGCACCTAAACCTGCTGAACAAATTAAAGTAGAACCTAGTGTTGCGATGGTTACGGATCTCTTGGTAGAAAATATTGATGGGCATGTTATTTACTTCTGTGATGAAGCATCTAGAATTGCTAAACCCGATGAAAAAGATAAACATAGACCTGTTGTTGGCATGCCTGTTGTCTCAGTTAAAATAGGAGATCACTATTATCATGGTTTATGTGACTTAGGTGCTAGCGTGAGCGCTATTCCTTTTACCTTATACCAAGAAATTATGAATGACATAGCACCCGCCGAAATAGAAGACATAGATGTTACTATTAAACTTGCCAATAGAGACACCATCACACCACTTGGGATTGTTAGAGATGTTGAAGTCTTGTGTGGGAAAATAAAATACCCTACTGATTTTCTAGTGCTTGGTTCCCCACAAGATGACTTCTGTCACATTATCTTTGGTAGACCTTTCCTGAACACTGTCAATGCTACTATAGATTGTCATAAACAAACAGTCAGTGTTAGCTTTGGTGATGAGTCTCATGATTTTAATTTTTCCAAGTTTAATAGACAACCTCACAAGAAAGAATTACCTAGTAAGGATGAAATAATTGGTCTTGCTTCTATTGCCATGCCTCCTACTGATCCACTAGAACAATATTTGCTAGACCACGAAAACGATATGCATATGCATGAAAGAAATGAAATAGATAAAATTTTCTTTGAACAACAACCTCTGCTCAAGCATAATTTGCCTATTGACACTCTAGGAGGTCCTCCTCCACCTAAAGGTGATCCTGTGTTTGAATTAAAGCAATTGCCTGACACCTTGAAATATGCTTATCTTGATGAGAAAAAGATATATCCTGTTATTATTAGTGCTAACCTTTCAGAAGATGAAGAAGAAAAATTATTGAAATTTTTAAAGAAGCACCGAGCTGCCATTGGATATACTCTTGATGATCTTAAGGGCATTAGTCCCTCTCTCTGTCAGCACAAAATTAATATGGAACCTGATGCTAAACTCGTTGTTGATCATCAACGATGTTTGAATCCTAAGATGAAAGAAGTGGTAAGAACTGAAATACTAAAGCTTCTAGAAGTAGATATAATCTATCCCATAGCTGATAGTAGATGGGTGAGTCCCGTTCATTGTGTCCCTAAGAAAGGAGGTACTACTGTTGTTCCCAATGATAAAAATGAACTCATTCCACAAAGAATTGTTACCGACTATAGAATGGTAATTGATTTTAGAAAATTAAATAAAGCAACTAGAAAAGACCATTACCTTTTGCCTTTTATTGATCAAATGCTAGAAAGATTATCAAAGCACACATACTTTTGTTTTGTTGATGGATATTCTGGTTTTTCTCAAATACCTGTTTCACAACCTGATCAAGAGAAAACCACTTTTACTTGCCCTTTTGGAACTTATGCTTATAGACGTATGCCTTTTGGTTTATGCAATGCACCTGCTACCTTTCAAAGATCTATGACTGCTATATTCTCTGATTTTTGTGAAAAGATTGTTGAGGTTTTCATGGATGATTTTTATGTATATGGATCTCCTTTTGATGATTGCTTTAGCAACCTTGATCGAGTTTTACAGAGATGTGAGCAAACTAATCTTGTCTTGAGTTGGGAGAAGTGCCACTTTATGGTTAATGAAGGTATTGTCTTGGGGCATAACATTTCTGAACGAGGTATTGAAGTGGATAAAGTTAAAGTTGATGCAATTGAGAAAATGCCATGTCCAAAGGATATTAAAGGTATTCGTAGTTTCCTCGGTCATGCTGGTTTCTAAAGGAGGTTTATTAAAGACTTCTCTAAAATTTCTAGGCCTCTTACAAATAGTTTACAAAAGGTTGTTCCATTTGTTTTTGATGATGATTGTGTAGAAGCCTTTGAAACACTTAAGAAAGCCTTAACTTCTGCACCTATTGTTCAACCACCTGATTGGAACTTCCCTTTCGAAATTATGTGTGATGCTAGTGATTATGCTGTTGGTGCTGTTCTAGGACAAAGAGTTGATAAAAAATTAAATTATCCATTATGCTAGCAAAACTCTAGACAGTGCCCAAAGAAATTATGCTACTACTGAAAAAGAATTTTTAGCAATTTTGTTTGCTTGTGACAAATTCAGATCTTACATTGTGGATCCTAAAGTTATTGTTCACACTGATCATGATGTTATAAAATATCTCATGGAAAAGAAAGATGCTAAACCTAGACTCATTAGGTGGGTTCTCTTGCTACAAGAGTTTGATTTACATATAACTGATAGAAAAGGGGCTGAGAATCTCGTAGCTGATAAGTTGTCTAGGTTAGAAAATATTCTTGATGACCCACTACCTATTTATGATAGTTTTCCTGATGAGCAACTAGCTGCAATAAATGTTTCTCATAACACTCCTTGGTATGCTGACTATGCTAATTATATTGTTGCTAAATATTTACCACCTAGTTTCACATACCAACAAAAGAAAAAATTCTTCTATGATTTAAGACATTACTTTTGAGTTGACCCACACCTATATAAAGAAGGAGTAGATGGTATTATTAGACATTGTGTACCTGAGCATGAACAGGAACAAATCCTACGGAAATGTCACTCCGAAGCTTATGGAGGACATCATGCGGGAGATAGAACTGCTCACAAGGTATTGCAATCTGGTTTTGATTGGCCTACTCTCTTCAAGGACTCCCGTAAGTTTCTTTTATCATGTGATGAATGCCAATGAATTGGTAATATTGGTAAGCGTCAGTGTCATGGGAAAACACGGCCACCTATGAGGACATCAGCCCCTTGTGGTTCGGCAGGTGGGAAGGACGCATTGCACAAAGAGTGGAGGGTGCGAAGCAGCATGACAGCAATCAGATGGGCAGTTTTTACCCAGGTTCGGGCCGCCGCGAGGCATAAAACCCTACTCCTGCTTTGGTGGATTGATGAGAGGACCGTGGTGGAGACGCAGCGCTCTAGCCCAGCAAGGTCGCCTTGGGGCGAGAGCAGCTACGCGCGTATGAGTGTACAAGGGTCCAAATCCTTTCTAAGGTTGCCATGGCCCTCCTTTTATAGATCAAGGGGTCACCACAATGCTAAATCAGTCATTGCATACTGATTAGATAGCAAACAGTGCTATCATACCTAACTCTGCAGACAAGACAGAGCGCATTAAATGCACCGCTTAGTGTCACATCGTAGCGTAGCCCGGCAGGCCTTGCCATGCCGTTCGGCCAGCTTCTCACCTACCCGCGTGACACGTCCCTGGACGGGTGTTAGTTGGAGGTGATTTCCTATGGAAGTGGCTGCCACATGCCAAATAACGGCCACTTAGTCACTTGGGGGCTCGACACCTCACCAATCGATGACTTGCGTTGCCGTGAGGTGGAGCGGTGGAGCCTTGGTGTGGTAATCCGCCCTCGGCGTCCCCGGCAAGCCTGCCGAGGCAATCTTGAGACTTTTCTTCGGGGCAACCTCGTCCCCGCCAGACTCGCCTGCCCGACAAAGCAGGTTTTTCCTTAGTGGTATCTTGCTCCTTTGGTTGGTCTTGGTCTTCTTGATCCGCCCTTCGATTTCTCAAAGAGCTGATCTCTTCTGCTTGGTCTTGTCTTGGATGCTGCAACCTTGTTCTCGAGCCTGTGTACAGTCTAGTCAACACACCTGGGGTTTGTGGCACCGATAGGAGACCCCGAGCCTGGCCTGAACGCGCTATCGAGCGTAGTCAGGGTAGGCCCTGTCCAGTACACAGGTGGGGAGGCTGCGGTAGCTCACCCTTTGAGATCTTCTTTGCTTCTTCATTAATCTGAGCTTGAGTCAGTTTCCAGTTTTCCCGCTCGTCGTGCAAGACGTTGTGGGGGAAATTATGAGCCACGATCCATGGTCTACCCACGACCCACGTTCACGGGGTGGTAACTATCATTCCACTATCTTTCCCACTTGCAGCGCTTCTGCCACGTGTACCGCATGCATTGCGCGGGGTTGGTTGCGGATGCGGAGGGCATGGAAATACGTGCCATGGCAGAAGCCCAGGCACCATGGATTGGTGCTGAGGGTCGGCCTTGATGCCACGAGCCATTGGTGGCGCGGGGAAATTGGATTAGAGGAGTAGGGCGGCTGCCTCCAGGGAGAGGAGCCAGCCCCCTGCCCCGTTCGCCTATAAAAAGGAATGCAGGACAGGGTGCTTCTCCATACATCTCACCCCCTTTCTTCTCCTTAGCAACTCTCGTCCACAATGGTGAGGGGCCGGGGGCGTGGCGGTTCTCCGGCGATGGCGACGAGGGCTTCTGCTCGACAGCGCCTCCCTCCTCCTATTGAAAATGCGGGGGCGAAGCCCGCCGCGGGAGGAGGTGGGAGGGGGCCGCTGTGGTGCCCGGGGTCGAGGAGGACGGGATGGTGCTTTGATTGCACCTCCGCCGGTCGCTCATCCCCCAATGGAAGGCCACGTCGGAGATCAACTGCTGGAGTTCATCATCAGGTTGTATAAGCACCCGCGCGGTCGCCTCCGCCTCCCTACTCCATTTGCGAGGGTGTTGGAGCTTGAACAACCGCGCGCACTGAAGCTGCACATGAGGGGTTGCTATAATGGCAGCATGCGGGTGGATGTGGATTTCCCCGCCCCTCATGTCATGCTCTTTTGACGCGGCTCGAAGACTTTTGCTCGCGTCCACAGCTTGTCAGAGGGGCACGTCCTCCATTTTAAATTAATGGATGCTGAGCTGCTCTCCGTCAAGGTCTTCGGATGCTCGGGAGCTCGCTTAGGGTGCTACGCGAAGAGCTCGACCGACGACAAAAGCTCCTCCTCAAGCGATAGCGACAAGGAGGATAGTGACGGTGATGACGACGGTGCCGATGGGGAGGACGACAGCTGCGACTCCGGCTGAACGCCAGCCGCACTGCTACTTCTTGAGCTTGCGTTGGTTTTTCCCTTGAAGAGGAAAGGGTGATGCACCAAAGTAGAGTAAGTATTTCCCTCAGTTTTGAGAACCAAGGTATCAATCCAGTAGGAGACAACATGCAAGTCACCGAATACCTGCACAAACAAACAACAAACTTGCACCCAACGCGATAAGGGGTTGTCAATCCCTTCACGGTTACTCGCAAAAGTGAGATCTGATAGAGATACATAAACGGTAAAGTACATATTTTTGGTGTTTTTGTTTAATAGATTGGAAAGTAAAAGATTGCAAAATAGTAGATCCGAAACTCGTAGATTGGAAAGTAGAAGATTGTATGATGGAAAATAGACCCGGGGGCCATAGGTTTCACTAGAGGCTTCTCTCAAGATAGAAAATAATACGGTGGGTGAACAAATTACTGCCAAGCAATTGATAGAAAAGCGCAAAGTTATGACGATATCTAAGGCAATGACCATGAATATAGGCATCACGTTCGTGTCAAGTAGACCGAAACGATTCTGCATCTACTACTATTACTCCACACATCGACCGACTCCCGCCTGCATCTAGAGTACTAAGTTCATGAAGAACAGAGTAACGCATAAAAAAGATGACATGATGTAGAGGAATTAACTCAAGCAATATGATGAAAACCCCATCTTTTTATCCTCGATGGCAACAATACAATACGTGCCTTGCTACCCCTACTGTCACTGGGAAAGGACACCGCAAGATTGAACCCAAAGCTAAGCACTTCTCCCATTGCAGGAAAAACCAATCTAGTTGGCCAAACCAAATCGATAGTTCGAAGAGACTTGCAAAGATATCAAATCATGCATAAAAGAATTCAGAGAAGATTCAAATAATATTCATAGATAAGTTGATCATAAATCCACAATTCATCAGATCTCAGCAAACACACCGCAAAAAAGTATTACATCAAATAGATCTCCAAGAACATCGAGGAGAATGTGGTATTGAGAATCAAAGAGAGAGAAGAAGCCATCCAGCTACTAGCTATGGACCCGTAGGTCTGAGGTAAACTACTCATGCTTCATCGGAAGGGCAATGGTGTTGATGTAGAAGCCCTCCGTGATCGAATCCCCCTCCGGCAGGATGCAGGAAAAGGCCCCTAGATGGGATCTCACGGGTATAAAAGGTTGCCGCGGTGGAAAAGCCTTTTGGTGGATGCCTCTGGTGGTTTGGGCATATAAGAGTATATATAGGCGAAAAAATTAGGATAGGAGATGCACTAGGGGCCCACAAGGGTGGGGGGCGTGCCCTACCACCTAGGCGCGCCCTCCATCCTTGTGGCCACCTCGTGGCTTCTCTGACTTGCACTCCAAGTCCTCTGGTTTCCTTTTGGTCCAAGAAAGATCATCGCAAAAGTTTTATTCCGTTTGGACTCCGTTTGGTATTCCTTTTCTGTGAAACTCAAAAACAGGGGAAAAACAGGAACTGGCACTGGGCTCTAGGTTAATAGGTTAGTCCCAAAAATAATATAAAATAGCATATTAATGCATATAAAACATCCAAAACAGATAATATAATAGCATGGAACAATCAAAAATTATAGATACGTTGGAGACGTATCAAGCATCCCCAAGCTTAATTCCTGCTCGTCCTCAAGTAGGTAAATGATAAAAACAGAATTTTTGATGTGGAATGCTACCTAACATATTTATCCATGTAATTTCTTTATTGTGGCATGAATGTTCAGATCCGTATGATTCAAAACAAAAGTTTAATATTGACATAAAAACAATAATACTTCAAGCATACTAACAAGATAATTATGTCTTCTCAAAATAACATGGCCAAAGAAAGCTTATCCCTACAAAATCATATAGTCTGGCTATGCTCCATCTTCATCACACAAAATACTCAAATCATGCACAACCCCGGTTTTAGCCAAGCAATTGTTTCATAATTTAGTATTCTCAAACTTTTTCAACTTTCACACAATACATGAGCGTGAGCCATGGACATAGCACTATAGGTGGACTAGAAGGTGGTTGTGGAGAAGACAAAAAGAGGAAGATAGTCTCACATCAACTAGGCGTATCAACGGGCTATGGAGATGCCCATCAATAGATATCAATGTGAGTGAGTAGGAATTGCCATGCAACGGATGCACTAGAGCTATAAGTTTATGAAAGCTCAAAAAAGAAAACTAAGTGGGTGTGCATCCAACTTGCTTGCTCATGAAGACCTAGGGCAATTTGAGGAAGCCCATCGTTGGAATATACAAGCCAAGTTCTATAATGAAAAATTCTCACTAGTATACGAAAGTGACAACATAGGAGACTCTCTATCCTGAAGATCATGGTGCTACTTTGAAGCACAAGTATGGAAAAAGGATAGTAACATTGCCCCTTCTCTCTTTTTCTCTCATTTTTTTCTTTCTTTTTTTTTGTTCTCTTTTTTTTTCTTTCTTCTCTTTTTTTTTCTTTCTTTTCTCTTTTTTTTCCTCACATGGGACAATGCTCTAATAATGAAAATCATCATACTTCTATTTACTTACAACTCAAAAATTACAACTCGATACTAGAACAAAATATGTCTCTATATGAATGCCTCCGACGGTGTACCGGGATGTGCAATGAATCAAGAGTGACATGTATGAAAGAATTATGAACGGTGGCTTTGGCACAAATACGATGTCAACTACATGATCATGCAAAGCAATATGACAATGATGATGCGTGTCATAATAAACGGAACGGTGGAAAGTTGCATGTCAATATATCTCGGAATGGCTATGGAAATGCCATAATAGGTAGGCATGGTGGCTGTTTTGAGGAAGGTATATGGTGTGTTTATGGTACCAGCGAAAATTGCGCGGCACTAGAGAGGCTAGCAAAGGTGGAAGGGTGAGAGTGCGTATAATCCATGGACTCAACATTAGTTATAAAGAACTCACATACTTATTGCAAAAATCTATTAGTCATCAAAGCAAAGTACTAGACGAATGCTCCTAGGGGAAGGGTTGGTAGGAGTTAACCATTGCATGATCCCGACTTCCACACAAAGGATGACAATCAAAAAATATCTCATGCTCCAACTTTGTTACATAACGGTTCACCATACGTGCATGCTACGGGACTCACAAACCTTAACACAAGTATTTCTCAAATTCACAACTACTCACTAGCATGACTCTAATATCACCATCTTCATATCTCAAAACAATCATAAGGAATCAAACTTCTCATAGTATTCAATGCACTTTATACGAAAGTTTTTATTATATCCCTCTTGGATGCCTATCATATTAGGACTAAATTTATAACCAAAGCAAATTACCATGCTGTTTTAAAGACTCTCAAAATAATATAAGTGAAGCATGAGAGTTCATCAATTTCTATAAAATAAAGCCACCGCCGTGCTCTAAAAAGATGTAAGTGAAGCACTAGAGCAAAATTGCCTAGCTCAAAAGATATAAGTGAAGCACAAAGAGTATTCTAATGAATCACGATTCATGCGTGTCTCTCTCAAAAGGTGTCTACAGAAAGGATGATTGTGGCAAACTAAAAATAAAAGACTCAAATCATACAAGACGCTGCAAGCAAAACACATATCATGTGGTGAATAAAAATATAGCCTCAAGTAAAGTTACCGATAGATGAAGACAAAAGAGGGGATGCCTTCCGGGGCATCCCCAAGCTTAGGCTCTTGGTTGTCCTTGAATATTAACTTGGGGTGCCTTGGGCATCCCCAAGATTAGGCTCTTGCCACTCCTTATTCCATAGTCCATCAAATCCTTACCCAAAACTTGAAAACTTCACAACACAAAACTCAACAGAAAATCTCATAAGCTCCGTTAGTATAAGAAAATAAATCACCACTTTTGGTACTGTTGTGAACTCATTCTTTATTTATATTGGTGTAATATCTACTATATTACAACTTTTCCATGTTTCATACCCCCCGATATTACCCATAGATTCATCAAAATAAGCAAACAACACATAGAAAAACAGAATCTGTCAAAAACAGAACAGTCTGCGAAGATCCGAATTGTTCTATTAGTTATGTAACTCTAAAAATTCTAAAAAATTAGGATAACAGAGTAAATTTGTATATTAATCTCGTATAAAAAACTCAGGGTTTTTCAACGCTCCAGTGAGTTATTACAATTCTGTGACTGGACGCAAAAGTTTCTGTTTTTCAGCAAGATCAAATCAACTATCACCGTAAGCCATCCCAAAGGTCTTACTTGGCACAAACCCTAATTAAAACACCAAAACACAATTACTACAGAGGTAATAATGTGTATTTATCATAAAAACAGAAAAGAAAAATATTGGGTTGTCTCCCAACAAGCGCTTTTCTTTAAAGCCTTTTAGCTAGGCATTGATAATTTCAATGATGCTCACATAAAAGTGAAGAATTGAAGCACAAAGAGAGCATCATAAAACACATGACAAACACATCTAAGTCTAACATACTTCCTATGCATAGGCATTTTATAAGCAAACAAATTATCAAGGCAAGCAAAAACTAGCATATGCAAGGAAAAAGAAAGAGACGATAGCGATCTCAACATGAAGAGAGGTAATTTAGTAACATGAAAATTTCTACAACCATATTTTCCTCTTTCATAATAATTACATGTAGGATCATAAGCAAATTCAACAAAATATCTATCATATAACATATTCTCAACACGATCCACGTGTATGCAAAGTTGACACTCTTCCAATATAGTGGGATTAACATTAACTAAAGTCATGACCTCTCCAAACCTACTTTTATCAAAAATTTCATAAGATTGAACATTCTCCAAATATGTGGGATCTAGAGTTGAAACTCTTCCAAACCCACTTTCAATATTATATTCATCATGGGGCTTAAATAAATTTTCAAGATCATAAGAAGAATCACCCCAATCATGATCATTGCAACAAGTAGTGGACCTAGCAAAACTAGCATCCCCAAGCTTAGGGTTTTGCATATTATTAGCACAACTAACATTAATAGAATTTATAATAACATCATTGCAATCATGCTTTTGATTCAAGGAACTATCGTGAATCACTTCATAGATTTCTTCTTTTAACACTTCATCACAATTTTTAGATTCATGAATTTCAAGCAAAACTTCATAAAGATAATCAAGTGCACTAAAATCACTAGAAATTGGTTCATCATAATTGGATCTATTAAAAAGATTAGCAAGTGGATGAGGATCCATAAACTTTTAGCAAGCGAAGATGCGAGCAAAAAGAAGGCACATGGTAACACAAGCAAACAAAAGATCGAACGGAAAGAAGGGCGAATAAAAAGGCAAATATTTTTGAAAATCGTTTTAGAAGTGGGGGAGAGGAAAACGAGAGGCAAATGGCGAATAATGTAATGCAAGAGATGAGAGTTTATGATGGGTACTTGGTATGTCTTGACTTGGTGTAGATCTCCCCGGCAATGGTGCCAGAAATTCTTCCTGCTACTTCTTGAGCTTGCGTTGGTTTTTCCCTTGAAGAGGAAAGGGTGATGCAGCAAAGTAGAGTAAGTATTTCCCTCAGTTTTGAGAACCAAGGTATCAATCCAGAAGGAGACAACACGCAAGTCA
Source organism: Thinopyrum elongatum (assembly GCA_011799875.1). Taxonomy (NCBI): domain Eukaryota; kingdom Viridiplantae; phylum Streptophyta; class Magnoliopsida; order Poales; family Poaceae; genus Thinopyrum; species Thinopyrum elongatum. The sequence continues at coordinate 643,837,115 of CM022303.1, read as the reverse complement.
CCGAATACCTCCACAAACAAACACCAAATATGCACCCAACGCGATAAGGGGTTGTCAATCCCTTCACGGTTACTCGCAAAAGTGAGATCGGATAGAGATAGATAAACGGTAAAGTAAATATTTTTGGTATTTTTTTTATAGATTGGAAAGTAAAAGATTGCAAAATAGTAGATCGGAAACTCGTAGATTGGAAAGTAGAAGATTGTATGATGGAAAATAGACCCGGGGGCCATAGGTTTCACTAGAGGCTTCTCTCAAGATAGAAAATAATACGGTGGGTGAACAAATTACTGCCGAGCAATTGATAGAAAAGCGCAAAGTTATGATGATATCTAAGGCAATGATCATGAATATAGGCATCACGACCATGTCATGTAGACCGAAACGATTCTGCATCTACTACTATTACTCCACACATCGACCGATTCCTGCCTGCATCTAGAGTATTAAGTTCATGAAGAACAGAGTAACGCATTAAGAAAGATGACATGATGTAGAGGAATTAACTCAAGCATTATGATGAAAACCCCATCTTTCTATCCTCGATGGCAACAATACAATACGTGCCTTGCTACCCCTACTATTACTGGGAAAGGACACCGCAAGATTGAACCCAAAGCTAAGCACTTCTCCCATTGCAAGAAAAACCAACCTAGTTGGCCAAACCAAATCGATAATTCGAAGAGACTTGCAAAGATATCAAATCATGCATAAAAGAATTCAGAGAAGAATCAAATAATATTCGTAGATAAGCTGATCATAAATCCACAATTCATCGGATCTCGGCAAACACACCGCAAAAAAGTATTACATCGAATAGATCTCCAAGAACATCGAGGAGAACATGGTATTGAGAATCAAAGAGAGAGAAGAAGCCATCTAGCTACTAGCTATGGACCCGTAGGTCTGAGGTAAACTAGTCACGCTTCATCGGAAGGGCAATGGTGTTGATGTAGAAGCCCTCCGTGATCGAATCCCCGTCCGGCAGCGGCAGGACGCCGGAAAAGGCCCCTAGATGGGATCTCACGGGTACAGAAGGTTGCGGCGGTGGAAAAGTCTTTTCGTGGATGCCTCTGGTGGTTTGGGCATATAAGAGTATATATAGGCAAAAGAATTAGGTCAGGAGACGCACGAGGGGACCACAAGGGTGGGGGGCGCGCCCTACCCCCTGGGCGTGCCCTCCGTCCTTGTGGCCGCCTCGTGGCTTCTCTGACTTGCACTCCAAGTCCTCTGGTTTCCTTTTGGTCCAAGAAAGATCATCGCGAAATTTTATTCCATTTGGACTCCGTTTGGTATTCCGTTTCTGCGAAACTCAAAAACAGGGAAAAAATAGGAACTGGCACTGGGCTCTAGGTTAATAGGTTAGTCCCAAAAATAATATAAAATAGCATATTAATGCATATAAAACATCCAAAACAGATAATATAATATCATGGAACAATAAAAAATTATAGATACGCTGGAGACGTATCACGCACCATCACTGTCAGGTGGCGGCCCCATCATCTGCACCTGCATCTCACTCCCGGCAAGGCGATTTGCTGGGGAGTTGGATGCAGAGGTGGGGATGATGTCTTCGGCTCCACCAGCTGCCTTCCAGCTGGGCCCTGACAGGCTTCCTTGTGAGCCGCAGCTTTGTTCGCCCTGCCGCGTCCTGCTGGCCTTGGTGGCGGTGGTCAGGGGGACCCTTCCGCCGCTCTCTTCGGCATCTCCTTTGCCCGCGCCCTCCCGATCTTGTCGGGCTCCCTGTCATGGCGCCCGACGGGGTCAGGCTGGGCTTCTACCAAAGCACCCCCTTTTACCCTCTTCTCTTCCCACCGTAGTGCCTAGGAGGAGAGGGACAAGAACGGTATTACGGGGCAATTATCTTTTTTTCAGTTAAAAATGTGTAAACATTGGCCAAACTTTTAGTCTAAATAATGTAAACTTCCTTATCCATGTGTGTGTTCTGTAAGATTTGTACTTGCTTATCAGCATATTTAATGAAAAAGACAAGCCTTGTCGGGTACTTGTGCATGTATCATATCCATGCAGAGGTGAAATGCCTCTATACATTCGAGTAACCAAGTTTCCCCGGAAGGCTATCCCGCCGGTGCCCTCAGTTTGTTGCCGCGGTGCTAGGCCTGCCAGGCACAAAACCATAAGAAGAGACCAACCCCCCGCCGAACCTTTTCCGTCAAAGGCCACTATGACCACCCTGACCGAAGCAGCGTTCGAGTCAAAGGGTAGGAGCACCTATGTTTCGAATGTGACGGGGTTTTCATATGCGCAAGTTTTCAAATTACAGAATAGGTATGGATAAGAAGGAACTTATCTGTTTGGTCTGCCAGGGGTCGTCATGTAGACTCGTCTTCATTTCTTCTCTTCAGGATCAAGTCCATGGCAAGAACCCTGCAACTTAGTGCAGATGAAAACAATGCCACATGCGGCCTTATCTACATGATCATGCTATGCTCATGATATGCTTATGCATGCATGCAAGTTTCGGGGCCCCCCATCGCTTCTCTGTTGCTCAAGGTCTACGCCTGAATTTGTACAAAGGGTTACATGCAACTTCGGCAAAGCTTTGTACAAAAGGGTGGCTGCCGGGCAGGGCCCGACAGCCACGCCTTACGGGTAGAACTTACGGAGATCCTCAATGTTCCATGAGTTTTGCAATTGAATGCCATCTCCGGTCTCCAGACGGACTGCGCCAGGTCTAGTGACTCGTACTACCTGGTAAGGGCCTTCCCACTTTGGCGTCAACTTGTTTGCACCCTTGGCGGACTGAACACGCCTAAGGACAAGGTTACCTTCCTCAAAGCTCCGGGCATGAACCCTGCGGCTGTGATAGCGACGCAGGGCTTGCTGGTAGCGTGCAGCATGCGTAGCAGCCCGGAGACGGTTCTCCTCAAGTAGCACAGCGTCGTCATGCCGGTGCTGTTCCTACACTACTTCATCGTAGGCAAGCACTCGAGGAGACCCGAATATGAGTTCCGTGGGGGATAAATGCTTCTACCCCATACACTAGGGAGAAGGGAGTCTGCCCGGTAGCTCGATTTGATGTCGTACAGAGGGACCAAAGAACCATCGGCAGCTCGTAGATCCATCCCCTGCCGCACTCCTGCAGCCTATCAAAGGTTCTTGTCTTGAGACCTCGCAACACTTCAGCGTTTGCCCTCTCAGCTTACCCGTTGCTTCTAGGATGGGCCACAGAGGCAAACGAGACCTTGCTTCCGAGGGCATGCACGTATTGTATGAAGGCGCGGCTTGTGAATTGGGTGCCATTGTCGGTGATGATTCGGGCAGGTACCCCGATGCGGCACACCAATCCTTTCAAGAACTTGATAGCTGACTATGCGGTTACCTTTCTCACGGGCTGTACTTCCGGCCACTTTGTAAACTTGTCAATTGCTACGAACAAGAATTCAAAGCCCCCAGTAGCATGGGGGAAGGGGCCCAAGATGCCGAGCCCCCAGACCGAAAATGGACATGACAAAGGGATTGTTTGGAGAGCTTGGGCAGGCTGATGGATATTCTTGGAGTGGAACTGGCAGGCTTGCCACTTGGTGACAAGATCAATTGCGTCTTGGAGGGTTGTGGGCCAGTAGAAACCTTGCTGGAAAGCTTTCCCGACCAAGGCCCTTGATCCAATGTGGGAGCCACACATACCCTTGTGTATTTCTGCCAGCAGTTCCTTTCCTTCTTCTTGGTAAATGCACTTCAATTTCACACCATTGGGCCTTCTTCTGTATAGCGTGTCGTCAACGAACTGATACGTACTGGCACTCCGGGCTACTCTTTCAGCTTCTTCTTGTTCTTTGGGAAGTTCTCCTATTTGGAGGAAATGAACAATGTGCCGCGATCAAGTGGGAGCCTGGGGCTCGGCAACAAGGACTAGAAGCACCTCCTCGTCGGTGGGAGCGGATGCCTCGACCGCAAAGACTGGTAGTTTGGCGGGAGGGTGCAGCTCACTGATCGAAGGGAGTTGTTCCCGCCAAGCTCTCTGCCAGGGGCTTCGTGAAGCTCTGCTGGGAGAGGCTTGCCGGAGTTCAATTTCCTCCTCTTGCTGGCCATTGTTTCCGGGGATACGGAGGGTTGAGTCAGATGGAGAACAAAAGTCCCTGGTTCCACAGGGAGTTTTTGCGCAGCGCACTTTGACAGATGATTAGCAATGCTGTTTTCCGCATGGGGCACGTGCTCTGTTTGCAATCCATCAAAGCGCTCCTCCAACTTCCTCACTTCCTCGACGTATGTCTCCATGAATGGGCTTTGATAATCCTTGTTGACTTGCCTCACAACAAGTTGTGAGTCTCCACGGATGATCAGCTTCCTGATTCCCAGTTCTGTTGCAATTCTGAGCCCGGCAAGGAGCCCTTCATACTCAGCAGTATTGTTGGTAGCCTTCTCCCGGGGGAAATGCATTTGAACGACGTACTTAAGGTGCCCCCCAGTGGGAGCAACGCCAGCTCCTGCACCTTGTAGGGAGAAGGCACCATCAAAATATATAATCCATTCTTGGGGCGCTTCCTTGCCGGGGATGACTATCTCCAGTACTTCTTCATCAGGGGTTGGCGTCCACTCCACAATGAACTCTGCTAGTGCTCTACTCTGAATAGTTGATGTGCTTTCAAACTTCAAACCAAAGATGGATAACTCCAAAGCCCATTCCATGATTCTGCCGGTGGCTTCGGGGTTTCGGAGTATGCGTTGCAACGGGAAGCGGGTGACAACCGTGATCTTGTGGGCTTGGAAGTAGTGGCGCAGTTTCCTTGAGGCCATGATGAGGCCAAAAATCAACTTTTGCACGCTAGAGTACCATGACCTAGCCCCCTGCAGCAGGGAGCTGACGAAGTACACTGGGCGCTGCACCACCTTCTTCCTTGCCGTGATCTTGGAGCTGTCTCCGCTGCCTTGCTCTTCCTTGTCTTGAACTGCATCTAACTTTGCCGGGACGGGTTCACTTTCCTCACCAGAGGGGACGGCGGCGGCGGCTGCTGCTTCACCTACCTCCTGCTGTGCCACCAACGGCCCTTGTGGTCGCTGCTAAATATAACAGCAATGGCTCTTGTGGTTTAGGAGTGACTAAGGTGGGAACAGAGGAAAGGTAGGTCTTCAAATCTTGTAGCACAGCGTTTGCCTCCAGGGTCCACTCCACGGGCCCTGCCTTCTTCAAGATTTTAAAGAACGGCAAGGCGCGTTCGACGGATTTGGAAATGAACCTGCTTAGCACGACAACACATCCAGTCAAACGCCTCACGTCTTTAACTGTCTTGGGTGCTTGTATCTGCTCGATAGCCTTGATCTTGTCGAGGTTGGCCTCTATCCCCCGATGTGACACAAAGAAGCCAAGTAGCTTGCCGGAAGGAACGCCAAACACACACTTCTCCGGGTTCAGCTTCAAGTTGTTCCTGCGCAGATTTGCAAAGGTCTCTTCCAAATCCTGAATGAGAGTCATTCTGTCCTTGGTTTTGACCACTATATCATCCATGTAGGCTTCAATACTTCTATGCAGCTGGGACTCAAAGCCAATCTGTACTGCTCTTGCAAAAGTGGATCCAGCGCTCTTCAACCCGAAGGGCATCCGTACAAAACAGTACGTGCCACATGGGGTTATGAATGCGGTCTTCTCTTCGTCTTCCTTGGATACGAAGATCTGGTGGTATCCAGAGTAGGCATCCAGGAAGGAAAGCAGGTCACACCCGGAGGTGGAATCCACAATCTGATTGATGCGCGGCAAGGGGAATGGGTCCTTCGGGCATGCTTTGTTCAGATCTGTGAAATCTATGCAAAGCCTCCATTTCCCATTCGCCTTGCGCACCACCACTGGATTTGCTAACCACGTTGGATGCAATACTCCTCTGACCAAACCAGCTACCTCGAGTTTCTTGATCTCCTCGGCAATAAACTGCTGCCGCTCCAAAGCTTGCTTCTGGACATTCTGCTTGACGGGCCGGGCATGTGGGTAGACAACAAGGTGGTGCTCGATTACCGCCCTGGGAACACCGGGGATGTTAGATGGTTGCCAAGCAAACACATCGACATTCCCCCATAGGAAGGCAACAAGCACACTTTCCTATTTGTCATCGAGGGTGGAACTGATGGTAAACGTACCATCAACATCAGCCAGCCCTGCCGGGACCTTCTTCACAGCGGGTGCAGCAGCCTAGGATCTCTTGCTATTGGAACTCTCCAGTAAGTCATCAACAGGCGCAGCGCACTTCGAAGAGGTACGCTTCCCGGATTCCTTGCTGGCATCCTTGCTGGCTTTCTTCTTTTTCTTGCTTTCCTTGGCGGGAGCAGTGGCTTCCGCAGCCTCTGCAGCGACTGCTTCCCCGTACATCTTGTCCACGCATATGAATGCGTCTTTCTTGTCTGATGGAATGGAAATGACGCCCGTTGGCCCTGGCATCTTCAAAGTGTTGTAGGCATAGTGGAATGCCGCCAGGAATTTGGCCAGGGCAGGGTGACTAGGGATTCCATTGTACGGCAGGGTGAGGTCAACCACATCAAACACGATCTTCTCAGTCTGGTAGTTTAACTCCCCCCCCCCCCCCGAATATTACTGGCAGTGTGATCTTCCCCTTAGGATGACTCCTGCCGGGGTTGATCCCTTGGAACGTACCAGTAACTTTGAGCTCTTCATCTGCTATCTGGAGTTTGCTGATGACCTTCGGAGAAATCAGATTCAACCCGGCCCCGCCGTCAACCAACATCTTTGTGACCTTGCGGTTGCGGATCGTTGGTGAAACCAACAACGGTAAACACCCTACCACGGTGGTGCGGTCAGGGTGATCCTCCTCATCAAAGATGATCGCCGTGCTGGACCACTTGAGCAGCTTCCGAGAATCTGCCACTGGATCCACGACATTGACCTCATGCGCCCACTTTTTAAGTTGGCGGTGAGAGGAGTGCAAAGATGCACCCCTGTCAATGCATAGGGCGTTAGTGGCTTTCTGGAACTTCTGCTCACTGGTTTCCTCTTCGTCTCCTTCGTCACTCTCATCCTCACAATCCTTCCTCTCACGGCCTCTGGCAGGTTTCGCCTGATACTGAGGAGCCTTGCCGGGGCGACCAGTTCTGCCGCCTTGGCCCTTCCCGCCAGCGCCATCTTGGTCTTTCTCCTTATCACGCTTCTCGTACTCAGCGCTCTGGTTCTTGACGAGTTGCTCAACCTGATGACACTCCTGAAGATCGTGGCCCTTGGTCTGATGAATCTTGCAGTATGGCCCATCACCCTTCCCAGCCTTCTCGGCAGCCGCGGCTTCCCGGCAATCAGTGTACGCGGCAGCTTCCTTGCCGGGGACCTCGGTCTTGTCCTTCTTGCCAGTATTAGGTGCACTCGATCCTTCAACGGTCATCACCGCTTTATCCTTGCACTTCTTGTTCTTCTTCTTCTGGTTGGTGGCATCATCGTCGTCCTCTGAGTCGATGTCGGCGCCATCTTCTTCACCGGGGAGTCGTCTGCCCTCTTCTACTTGGGCACACTTATCCACCAGAGTGTATAGTGTAGGAGATATGCCCTAGAGGCAATAATAAATGATATTATTTATCTCCAAGTTCATGGTTATGTTTATGTTCCATGCTATAACTGCTATGGTTCTCGAGTCTACAATAACCACGAGGCTCGGAGGAAGACTCATATGCACATGTGGAATAATAAACGGTAAAATGTATTCCTAGTTTGGCCTCTAAGACTAGCTCAAGTGTTGCATGATGGTTCTGTTTTCCTGATCATGGGCATGTCTATGCCAGCAACTTTGAGGGCACAATGTTAGAAGAACATTTGTGTTGAATCGACTCGAATTGATGTTATGCTACTTTTTAATGGTTAATAACACAGAGATGGTTAATGTTTGCATGATTCCTCAGATCATGAGAGTATCGAGTTTCTTCATGCTTGATTCATGAACTTTGGGGTTTGTTAAACATCATCCGTAAATGGGTGGCTATTACGGCGGCTTATGGGTTCATGAAAAAGTAAGTCAAGTAACTTGATAGCTCAAGATTGGGATTTGCTCCTTCGACGATGGAGAGATATCTCTGGGCCCTCTCGGTGTTACGGTATCCATCATCGTCTAGCCAGACTCAGTGTGATTTGATCACGGGGATGCCGGAACACGGGAACGTGAAAAGAGAACAATACCGGTAACGAGGTAACTGGCATAGTGGACAAGTTGTTGATCCACGGGGATGCCAACATGTCTCACCTCGGGTATTTGTAACATATCGCAAAGCAACAGGAATAGCACACGGCAACTGGAGGTTCACTCGAATATTCATTCGTGTGGGTATAGGGGTCAATATGGGTGTCCACGGCTCCGATGTTGACCATTGATCGGAAAGTGTTCCGGTCATGTCTATGCTTCACCGAACCTATAGGGTCATACGCTTAAGGGTCATCTATCTGCTGAATTCTAGACAGGGAGTCTGAGAGAAATTGACCGAAAAAGTTTCAGAGACAACGGAAGAGTTCTGGAGTGAGAACACCGGAATAGTTTCCGTAAAACTGAAAAGTTGTTTCAGGGTATACCATTAAGTCAAATTGGTTTCGGGACACCCTTGATAATTCTTGGAGGGTGCCACAATTATTCTGGAAACTTCTGGGAATTTTCTGGGATAAAAACCGAAAATGTTCCGCAGCTACCGGAACCGGTTTGGTTGCTTTTCGCAGATGAAAATCACTAATCCGGAATTGTTTCGGAACGCGTCAAAAATTATTTTAGTGGGTACTGGAAATGTTCTAAGCCCACATAAATATTTTCGGTTAGAACGGACGCTGAAAAATGACATCATGAATAGTGAAAGTGCTTTTTTGGTGGCTTCTTGGAGAAGCCACCTTGAGGGCCCTTTGGTATTTTTCCCCTTGGCTTCTTGGAGAAGCCACCCTTGGGCTTGTCCTATAAATAGGGGTGGAGGGGGCTGCCTAAAGACATACCCTTTCTCACGTACAAGTGCCATGCATGAAAGCACAAGTGCTCCCTGGGTGGTTTTGGTAATTAATGTCAACATATCTCTTGTTGGACTAATACTTTTATCTAGTATATTTCAGATGAGTTCAACAGTGAAGTGGCGTGGACAAGAGGATGTGGAACCCCTTCAAGATTCTAAGGACAAAGGATTGGCTCAAGCTCTAAAGCTCAAGACTCTACATTTTAATTTTAGTGATCCAAGATCACATTGAGTCCATAGGAAAAGCCAATACTATTAAAAGCGGATGAGTTGTTGCTTAATGGCTTGCTTGCTCAAAATGCTTAGTGATATGCTCCAAAAGCCCTCAACCACTTTCTCATATCCACATATGTCCCAAACCAAAAGTCAAACTCGGCCCCACCGATTTGATCTATCTGGCGCCACCGAGTTCATTTGACATAGCCACTGCCAGAAACCCTAATCAGTTTGGTCTCACCGATGGGATCCCGGTCTCACCGAGATGGGCTTGCAAACTCTCTGTTTCCTATTGCACTCATTTCGGTCCCACCGAAATATGCAATCGGTCCCACCGAGTTTTCTTGACCAACTCTCTGGTTAACTTATTACCAAAATCCGTCCCACCGAGTTTGTGTAATCGGTCAAACCGAGATGAGGTTTTACCCTAACCCTAGCACATCGGTCCCACCGAGTTGATCATATCGGTCCCACCGAAAATCCTAACGTTCACATTTTGAACTAAATCGGTCTGACCGAGTTTTATGATTCGGTCCCACCGAGTTTGGTAAATTGTGTGTAGCGGTTAGATTTTGTGTGGAGGCTATATATACCCCTCCACCCTCTCTTTATTCGTGGAGAAAGCCATCAGAACGTGCCTACACTTCCAGTATACATTTTCTGAGAGAGAACCATCTACTCATGTGTTGAGACCAAGATATTCCATTCCAACCATGTGAATCTTGATCTCTAGCCTTCCCCAAGCTGCTTTCCACTCAAATCATCTTTCCACCAAATCCAAATCCATGAGAGAGAGTTGAGTGTTGGGGAGACTATCATTTGAAGCACAAGAGCAAGGAGTTCATCATCAACACACCATCTATTACCTTTTGGAGAGTGGTGTCTCCTAGATTGGTTAGGTGTCACTTGGGAGCCTCCGTCAAGATTGTGGAGTTGAACCAAGGAGTTTGTAAGGGCAAGGAGATCGCCTACTTTGTGAAGATCTACCCGAGTGAGGCAAGTCCTTCATGGGCGATGGCCACGGTGGGATAGACAAGGTTGCTTCTTCGTGGACCCTTCATGGGTGGAGCCCTCCGTGGACTCGCGCAACCGTTACCCTTCGTGGGTTGAAGTCTCCATCAACGTGAATGTACGATAGCACCACCTATCGGAACCACGCCAAAAATCTTCGTGTCTCCAATTACGTTTGCACACTCCAATCCCATCCCTTTACATTGTCGCAAATTGCATGCTTTACTTTCCGCTGCTCATATACTCTTGCCATGCTTGCTTGAAATGTATTGTGAATGTTTAAACTTGTGCTAAAACTCCACTTTAACTTGAAGAAATTAAAAACTGCTACTTTTCTTTGTTGAGGGTCTAATCATCCCCCTCTAGACACCTCTTCTCGATCCTTTCAATTGGTATCAGAGGTTTGGTTTCCACTGCTTTGGTTTAATCACCATTGGAGGAAGATGGATGAGTCTACGTTGGGGAGTCCTAGACGTAGAGTGCCTATACTTGATGGAGAGTTCTTTCATGAATGGAAAAATGAGATGCTTGATATTTTCAATGAATATCACTTGAACAAGTACATTACTGGCCCTTGTGCGCCCCTTGTTAATCCTTTGCATCCTACCCCCGATGAATCTATTGACATGATTTGCAATCTTAGAACTGTCAATCTTATCACTAGAGGATTGCCTAGAAACTTGATAGGTCACTTGCCTACTCTTGATTGTGCCTATACCATATGGAGATTTCTTGAGGAAAGATTTCCAAACTACTCCATGAAAAACTTAGATGAGATTCTTCATAAGTCCATTGCCTTAAATAAGATGAGTCCAAATGATCCTAAGTTTGGTGATTGTCTATTTGAGCTTCGTGACCTTATGCATGCCAAAGGAGATGTTGGAATTATTAGCAATATCATTTCCGAAGTCATTAGAATTCATAAAGATGAACATTGTCATGGTCATAAAGCTAATGAATCACTCTCTCTAGGTAATGATCAATCACAAGACAATGTCAAACATGGATACTATGATGAGGATGATGATAGTGACTTTGATCTCGATGAGTCTATGAGACACTTTGGTCTTATGGCTAATCTTTATGGCTACATGGCTGGAGGAAAGGAATGGGTCCTTGATAGTGGATGTACCAATCACATGACCGGAGACAAGGATATGTTTTGTGAGCTCGCTGAAAACGACAGCCCTCGAAAGTATGTCACCTTTGGTGATAACTCAAAGGGTAAGGTGGTTGGCCTTGGTAAGGTGGCCATCTCACATGATAGCTCCATACAAAATGTTATGCTCGTTGAATCTCTTGGCTATAATCTACTTTCCGTATCTAGACTTGCTGACTTTGGATTCAATGTCCTATTTACTGAAGTAGATTTCCAAGTGTTTCGTAGAGATAATCACAATATGGTCTTTACCGGTATACGTAGAGGTGATCTATACATTGTTGATTTCACTAAAAAAGGCTCAACCTAGAACTTGCTTTATTGCTAAATCCTCTAAAGGTTGGTTGTGGCATAGAAGGTTAGGTCATGTGGGCATGCGAAATCTTGATAAGCTTATTAAATGTGATCATATCCTTGGAGTGAAAGATGTTATATTTGACAAGGATAGATTGTGCAGTGCTTGTCACGCAGGAAAACAAGTTGGAGGGAGTCACCCCGTGAAGAACATCATGACCACGAGAAGACCGCTCGAGCTACTTCATATGAATCTCTTTGGTCCCAATGCCTACAAAAGTGTCGGTGGTAACTCGTTCGGTTTAGTCATTGTTGATGATTTTTCAAGATTTACGTGGGTGTTCTTTCTTGATGATAAATCGTAGGTCCAAAAGATCTTCAAGAACTTCGCTAGGAAGGCCCAAAATCAATTTGAAGTGAAGATCAAGAAGGTTCGCAGCGACAACGGAACGGAGATTAAGAACGCAAATGTGGATACCTTTCTTGATGAAGAAGGGATTTCACACGAGTTCTCGGCTACGTACACACCTCAACAAAATGGAGTTGTTGAGAGGAAGAACCGGACGCTCATTGAAATGGCGAGAACGATGCTTGATGAGTACAAAACTCCAAAACACTTTTGGGTGGAAGCGGTTGAGACGGCTTGTCATGCAACAAATCGCTTGTATCTCCACAAGCTACTCGGCAAGACGGCATACGAGCTTCTCACCGGTAACAAACCCCAAGTTGGATACTTTCGAGTATTCGGCTCAAATTGTTACATTCTTGATAAGCATCATTGTTCTAAATTTGCTCCTAAATCTCATGAAGGTTTCCTACTTGGTTATGGCTCAAACTCTCACACTTACCATGTCTACAATAGTTTCACCCGAAAGGTTGAAGAGACGGTAGATGTGAAGTTTGATGAATCTAACGGCTCGCAAGTAGAGCAATTGCCAATTGATGTAGGAGACAAAGACCCTTCGGAAGCAATTCAAGACTTGTCTATTGGCAAGATTCGTCCAACGGAGGTGAAGGAGAGTACCTCGTCCATCCAAGTGGAAGCTTCTACCTCACGACAAGGTGAACCAAGAGTTGACACAGAAGCATCCACAAGTGGGACACACCAAGATGAAGAAAACGAGGAAGTACACCAAGATGAACCTCATCAACCTCCTTCTCCACCTCGACAAGAGAATGACAACATCAACAATGAACAAGGCCAAGAGGAAGAACAAGATGATGAAGAAGATGTTCCACCCTGAACCAAGCAAAAGCTCTCATGAGTTCGAGCAAGAGTTGCAAGAGACCATCCCGTTGAACAAATCTACAATGATATACAAACTGGGAGAATCACTCGCTCAAAAACTCGTTTGGCTAATTTTTGTGAACATTATTCATTCATCTCTAGCATTGAACCTATGAAGGTTGAAGAAGCTTTGGAAGATCCGGATTGAATAAATGCCATGCACGAAGAGCTACACAATTTCGAGAGGAACCAAGTGTGGACATTGGTCGAGAAGCCCGACAACAACCACAACATCATCGGTACCAAATGGGTGTTTCGCAACAAGCAAGACGAAGATGGACAAGTCGTTCGCAGCAAAGCACGTCTCGTCGCCCAAGACTACACACAAGTCGAAGGTATGGACTATGGTGAGACATATGCCCCCGTTGCTAGACATGAGTCCATCCGCATGTTACTTGCCTATGCGAATCACCATGATATCACTTTGTACAAAATGGACATTAAAAGTGCTTTTCTAAATGGTGAAATTGAGGAGGAAGTTTATGTTAAACAACATCCCGGCTTTGTCAATCCTAAGAAACCCGACCATGTTTACAAACTTCACAAAGCTCTTTATGGTCTTAAACAAGCTCCTAGAGCGTGGTATAAATGCTTGACCAAGTTCCTTATTGAAAAAGGCTTTGAAATTAGAAAAATTGATTCTACTCTTTTTACTAAAAGGGATAATGGTGAATTATTTGTGTGCCAAATTTATGTGGATGATATCATATTTGGTTCGACTAACCCTCAGTTTAGTGAAAAGTTTGGGAAGCTAATGTCGAAGAAGTTTGAGATGTCTATGATGAGTGAACTCAAGTTCTTTCTTGGTTTGCAAATCAAGCAAACTAAGGAAGGCACCTTTGTTTCTCAAACAAAGTACACCAAGGACTTATTGAAGAAGTTCAACATGCAAGAAAGCAAAGGTATGAAAACACCCATGCCTACTAGTGGACATCTTGACTTGACCAAGGATGGCAAATCGGTTGATCAAAAGGTTTACCGTTCTATGATTGGTTCATTGTTATATCTATGTGCCTCCCGTCCCGATATTATGCTAAGTGTGTGCATGTGTGCACGATATCAAGCGGCCCCCAAAGAATGTCATCTTAAGGCTGTGAAAAGGATAGTGAGATACTTAATTCACACACCAAATTTTGGCATTTGGTATCCTAAGAGGTCTTCTTTTGATCTTGTTGGCTACTCCGATTCGGACTATGCCGGTGACAAGGTTGATTGAAAGTCCACTTCCGGTACTTGTCAATTTCTTGGTAGATCTCTTGTGTCTTGGTCCTCCAAGAAAAAAAACTCGGTATCCTTATCTACCGCCGAAGCGGAATACATTGCCGCCGGTTCATGTTGTGCTCAATTACTTTGGATGACCCAAACTCTTAAGGATTATGGGATCAATGTGAAACATGTTCCTTTGCTTTGTGACAATGAAAGTGCTATTAAGATTGCTCATAATCCTGTACAACATTCTCGAACTAAGCATATTGAAGTTCGTCATCACTTCATTCGAGATCATGTTGCTAAAGGAGACATTGATCTCAAGCATGTTCGTACCGATAAGCAATTGGCGGATATATTCACCAAACCGCTTGATGAGAAAGTATTTTGCCGTTTGAGAGGTGAATTGAAGATCATTGATGCCTCAAACTTGGCGTAGATACTCCATTTGGATACATGCAAGGCATGAGCCTATGACTAATCCTTGATATTTCTCTTATGATGATATTCATATGTCTTGGATATATTTGCACCTTTGCATGCTATCTAACCCTTGTAGGTACTTGGATGAATCTAAATCAATGAGATTGCAAATCACTCACATCATGAGCAATCTCTACATCACCAAGTCTCTACAATATGGTGGTTGAAGTCAAGGAAGCATGAAACCCTTCAACATATCCTTTGACAAATTTTACATATCAAATTTCATTTGGTATCAAGTTTCATGATTGTCATTTTGGATACACAAGTGCTCTTCCTTGCAAGACTAACCCATGTAGGTAGATGAACTCAAACTACTAGCGGTGCCCCAAACCATTGATGAGCTACATCAACCTTGATCATCCCACACAAGTTCAACTACATGATCAAGATCAACACCACCACCCAAGGTATGACATTCCATCTTAGAGAAGCTTTATCCAAATTCATGGGTCAAAGTAGCTCAACAAGATGCGAATACATCAAGATGCTTAAACGAAAAATGGTAACCCCATTTTGAGCATTAACGATGAGTATGACTTATGATCAAGTGTTCTCACTTGACTCCTTAGTCAATATACTCTAACATAGGTGACTTTGTCGTCGCCCAATTCTAGATGAAGTTCTCTAATGTGTTTCTGTGTTCTTGTATTCGTTCCTTGCATATTTGTTCGCCTTCTTTTTCAAAAAAAAACTTCATCTAGACTTCTTTTCTATTCTCGGTTTTGTTCTGCATTCCCTGCATTTAATTCATTGCAAATCCTTCAGTTAATTCCTTGCAAATCCTTGTGAGATCTTATTTGCCTAGTGAGCTGAGATGCCTATTGTTCTCTCTCTGTGTTTAACTCGGTCACACCGGTTTTGTCTCTTTCGGTCAAACCGAACCATTTCGGTGCAACCGAAGAAATCAACTCGGTGTTACCGATTTCAATGCTGAGAAGACAAGTTGCCATTTGCATCCCGCATATTTGTTCCAGCTCCACTCGATGATTCTTGTCCTCTACCTGCATCACATTCTACATGCTTCTTTGCTATGTGACTCAAGGACCAAACCTATTTTGACTCACACTCCAGAAGATCCCTTCGTGGAAATTGATGTCAAAGGGGAGAGAGAGCACACATCAAAGCTTAATCACATCGAAAAGGGGAGAGAGATAATCACATCAAAGACCCCAGATGCTTGGTATTCAAGAGGAGAGAAGTCACATGTCTTTAAGAGGGGAAAGACATGTTAGTCTGTGTTATGATTTCTATGCTCTGATTTTCTTTTCCCTATATTCTCCCATTATCCAACATAGGATTCAGGGGGAGAAAGACATCTAAGGGAAGGAAATCTTTGAATTCATTGCATATCTTTTACCTTTGGGGACATGTCTATATCAAATAGAGTACTTGGACGTACTCACTCTCTACATGTCATCCCAATCTTGGTACTCTTGTGGTTTGCAGTTTGCTCTATTCAATAGATATTCCTGTGTTATCTAACCTTGTTTACTCAGGTTCATCTCTTCCTAAGCCAGCTCAAGACCACAAGGTAAGTATATGCATAACACTCATGTCCATGAAGATATCTTGCTAATGTACATATTGTTTGCAAGAAGGACTCATGAACATGAAGGTACAAATTCCTATATTTACATTCTTTGCTCTGATGCATATAGCCAAGATACAAGTAACTCGTTGCTTGCTCTATCATGCTCATGCATTCACATGCTCTTACATTCCATATTTACATGATTGCATACATGTAGGGGGAGCCTATGCATGTTACATGTCTTTCCAAAGCTTTACTTGCTATTCTCTATATCTTTATCTAAAGCTTTGATGTATGTTGTCATCAATTACCAAAAAGGGGGAGATTGAAAGCACAAGTGCTCCCTGGGTGGTTTTGGTAATTAATGTCAACATATCTCTTGTTGGACTAATACTTTTATCTAGTATATTTCAGATGAGTTCAACAGTTAAGTGGCGTGGACAAGAGGATGTGGAACCCCTTCAAGATGCTAAGGACAAAGGATTGGCTCAAGCTCTAAAGCTCAAGATTCTACATTTTAATTTTAGTGATCCAAGATCACATTGATTCCATAGGAAAAGCCAATACTATTAAAAGGGGATGAGGTGTTGCTTAATGGCTTGCTTGCTCAAAATGCTTAGTGATATGCTCCAAAAGCCCTCAACCACTTTCTCATATCCACATATGTCCCAAACCAAAAGTCAAACTCAGCCCCACCGATTTGATCTATCCGGCGCCACCGAGTTCATTTGACATAGCCACTGCCAGAAACCCTAATCAGCTTGGTCTCACCGATGGGATCCCGGTCTCACCGAGATGGGCTTGCAAACTCTCTGTTTCATATTGCACTCATTTCGGTCCCACCGAAATATGCAATCGGTCCCACCGAGTTTGCTTGACCAACTCTCTGGTTAGCTTATTACCAAAATCGGTCCCACCGAGTTTGTATAATCGGTCAAACCGAGATGAGGTTTTACCCTAACACTAGCACATTGGTCCCACCGAGTTGATCATATCGGTCCCACCGAAAATCCTAACGTTCACATTTTGAACTAAATCGGTCTGACCGAGTTTTATGATTTGGTCCCACCGAGTTTGGTAAATTGTGTGTAACGGTTAGATTTTGTGTGGAGGCTATATATACCCCTCCACCCTCTCTTTATTCGTGGAGAAAGCCATCAGAACGTGCCTACACTTCCAGTATACATTTTCTGAGAGAGAACCATCTACTCATGTGTTGAGACCAAGGTATTCCATTCCAACCATATGAATCTTGATCTCTAGCCTTCCCCAAGCTGCTTTCCACTCAAATCATCTTTCCACCAAATCCAAATCCGTGAGAGAGAGTTGAGTGTTGGGGAGACTATCATTTGAAGCACAAGAGCAAGGAGTTCATCATCAACACACCATCTATTACCTTTTGGAGAGTGGTGTCTCCTAGATTGGTTAGGTGTCACTTGGGAGCCTCCGTCAAGATTGTGGAGTTGAACCAAGGAGTTTGCAAGGGCAAGGAGATCGCCTACTTCGTGAAGATCTACCCGAGTGAGGCAAGTCCTTCGTGGGCGATGGCTATGGTGGGATAGACAAGGTTGCTTCTTCGTGGACCCTTCGTGGGTGGAGCCCTCCGTGGACTCATGCAACCGTTACCCTTCGTGGGTTGAAGTCTCCATTAACGTGGATGTACGATAGCACCACCTATCGGAGCCACGCCAAAAATCTTCGTGTCTCCAATTGCGTTTGCACACTCCAATCCCATCCCTTTACATTCTCGCAAATTGCATGCTTTACTTTCCGCTGCTCATATACTCTTGCCATGCTTGCTTGAAATGTATTGTGAATGTTTAAACTTGTGCTAAAACTCCACCTTAACTTGAAGAAATTAAAAACTGCTACTTTTCTTTGTTGAGGGTCTAATCACCCCCCCTCTAGACACCTCTTCTTGATCTTTTCAATCTGGCTTTCTCTCTCCCTCCCTGCGAAATAGTTTCATAGAGCCAAAAAGCTATCTGGGTTCCGGTGGGAACTAGTTCTAGACGGTGAAGCCCTGCCGGATAGATGACACCGTATGTGTGCAACCCTGTAGAGAGGTCATAGTTTCGATCTTTGTGCCCGAGGGGCTGTTTTGAGAGTGCCTCCCGGAGGGCTGTCCAAGTGACGGTCCGAGTTCTGTGAGTCCTCCCCAAGGGACTGTTCGACCGCCTCCCGGAGGGCTGTCCGAGGGGCAGACGAGAGAATACATCCTCGTGGTTGGGAGGTTGTAAATCCTAGCTGCCGGGATCTGCACCGCCGATCGTCATCGACTCTACTTCCGCTGTGCTACAAGTCAGTAACGAAAATATCAAACCTTGTATGCAGTCTCCATAGTGGTCCTGGGCTGGTGCGTAGGTCGGAAATTTTTTGTTTTCTGCTGCGTTACCCTACATATAGCTCGTTCACAGTCTTGGGCAACCGAACGTTCATTTTAGAACGTATCCGACGATTGTGCACGTTGGACTGGAACGCGGCTATCACAGCTGCTGGGTGGATGTCTGGAATATTCCTGTGCACCCGGCTGAACCTCTGCATGTACTTCCGCAGACTCTCTCCTTCCTTCTACGGAAGGAGCTGCAAGTCGTTGGGCCGTCCTGGTTCTTGATGGCCGCCCATGAAGGCGCCAACAAACTCATGGCACAGGTCAGCACAGGTCGAGATGGAATTTTCTGGCAAGTGCATCAGCCAAGACCTCACATTTGGCTTGAGTACCAAAGGGAAGTAGTTGGCGAACACCTTCTCGTCTCTTCCCCCGGCAGCTTGAACATCGATGGTGTAGATGCTCAAGAACTCTACCGGGTTCAATCTTCCATCATACTTCTCTGGTATTTCTGGCTTGAACGTGCGAGCAGATGGCCAACGGACTTGCCGCAGCTCGCGAATGAAGGCGGGACACCCAACGTCGAAAGGTAGGTACGCACCTTCACCGGGCATGGGCTCATCAACGTCGGGGCCATTGCGCCTATCAGACTGGCGTTGGGTTTCACGGCGTCGTTCGATGGTGACGCGCGCGTCTTCCCTCCGCCTGCCTTCCAGGACTCGCCGCTGGTCTCGTCGTGCTCAAGGATCGGACGAAGCCATCGATACGTCATCGGGTTCTTGGTCGCGTGGCTCTGGCTGCGGCCCCTGCACTGGCTGCCACGGAGGGGATTGCACCGTGGGGGTGGCCCCTCGGTACACCCAGCGGCTCGGGCCGTTGTCGCCGCCAGCGGAGGCCGTGACGGGCCCGCTCGCTATGATCCTCCCGCCTTGGCAAAACCAATCAGGCTCTGAATGGTGGCTCTCCACTCATCCATCTGATCGGCCGCCGGCGGAAATCTCAACAGGAGTTGGGCCCGCGCCATGGCCTCCAAAGCAGTGCTCGGCATAGACAATGATGTAGACCGTAACGTCGCCTGGCTTCCGACGGTGCCGGTAGTGGCAGCGCCGTGCTCTTGTCGCCGTGAGCCAGTCGCCAGGGTGGCGTGGTGATGAGATAGATGTGCTTGGGGATCGGTGGCTCCGTTCGGCGCATCGGCTTGGCCAGCCCGTCCCGGGAGTGGCGAGTTCCTTGCGGCCGCACCTGCTGTGGGGGCGGCCGGAGGGTGGCGGCTCGCTCCAGGGCGAGCGCCACCACTGTGGCTGCCTCCTTCGGTGGGGTGGAGAGGCGCGGACGGGATGATCTCTCCTCCCGCACCTTGTGGAGCGTAGCCGCTGGGATGTTGTTTGTGCTGTCCTTCTCCGGTGCCTCATGCTCCCGTTTCGGCCATAGGGGGAGGTGGTGACGATGCCGCCTGCGCCGGCCACGTCCCCCGCAGCGTCCACGACCCCGTGCGCCCCCGTAGCCCCCATGGCGTCGGTGGCCGCGTGCGAAGGGGCCTTCGAGGTGGATGGGTGAGCTGCGGCACCGGGTTTCTTCTTGGGTGCCATGGATTATGAAGCCGTCGATGAAGAGAACGATGGTGAAGATGACGCGCTGCTCGTACTCTTGGGTTCGCGCAAGCGCTTCCCCCTACCTGGCACGCCAAAGATGTCATGGGAAAACACGACTACCTATGGGGCCATCGGCCCCTTGTGGTTCGGCAGGGGGGAAGGACACATTGCACAAAGAGCGGAGGGCGCGAAGCAGCACGACAGCGATCACACGAGCAGTTTTTACACAGGTTCGGGCCGACGCGAGGCGTAAAACCCTACTCCTGCTTTGGTGTATTGATGAGAGGACCGTGGTGGAGACAAAGCGCTCTACCTCGGCAAGGTCGCCTCGGGGCGAAAGCAGCTACGCGCGTATGAGTGTACAAGGGTCTGAATCCTTTCTAAGGTTGCCATGGCCCTCCTTTTATAGATCAAGGGGTCACCACAATGGCAAATCAGTCATTGCGTACTGATTAGATAGCAAACGGTGCTATCATACCTAACTCTGCAGACAGGACAGAGCGCATTAAATGCACCGCTTAGTGTCACATCGTAGCATAGCCCGGCAGGCCTTGCCATGCCGTTCGGCCACCTTCTCGCCTGCCTGCGTGACACGTCCCTGGATGGGTGTTAGTTGGAGGTGATTTCCTCTGGAAGTGGCTGCCACGTGCCAAATAACAGGCACTTAGTCACTTGGGGGCTCGACACATCACCGATCGATGACTTGCATTGCCGTGAGGTGGAGCGGTGGAGCCTTGGCGGGGTAATCCACCCTCGGCGTCCCCGGCAAGCCTGCCGAGGGAATCTTGAGACTTGTCTTCAGGGCAACCTTGTCCCCGCCAGGCTCGCCTGCCCGGCAAGGGAGGTTTTTCCTTAGTGGTATCTTGCTCCTTTGGTTGGTCTTGGTCTTCTTGATCTGCCCTTCGATTTTCTCAAAGAGCTGATCTCTTCTGCTTGGTCTTGTCTTGGATGATGCAACCTTGTTCTCGAGCCTGTGTACAATCTGGTCAACACACCTGGGGTTTGTTGCACCGATAGCCAGGAAATGCCTATGAATTATTCACTTGTTGTTGAACCATTTGATGTTTGGGGTTTTGATTATATTTGACCTTTTCCTTTCTCTAATGGGTTTACGCATATTTTGGTTGCTGTTGATTATGTTACTAAGTGGGTAGAAGCTATTCCAACTAGTAGTGCTGATCATAACACTTCCATTAAAATGCTTAAAGAAGTTATTTTCCCAATGTTTGGAGTCCCTAGATATTTAATGACTGATGGTGGTTCACACTTTATTCATGGTGCTTTTCGTAAAATGCTTGCTAAATATGATGTTAACCATAAAATTGCATCACCCTATCATCCTCAATCTAGTGGTCAAGTTGAAATTAGCAATAGGGAAATAAAATTAATTCTACAAAAAACTGTCAATAGGTCCCGAAAGAATTGGTCTAAGAAACTGGATGATGCACTTTGTGCCTATAGAACAGCTTATAAAAATCCTATGGGTATGTCTCCTTATAAAATGGTTTATGGAAAAACTTGTCATTTGCCTCTTGAGTTAGAACACAAAGCATACTGGGCAATTAAAGAACTCAAGTATGATTTCAAACTTGCCGGTGAAAAGAGGTTATTTGAGATTAGCTCACTAGATGAGTGGAGAACCCAAGCTTATGAAAATGCCAAGTTGTTTAAAGATAAAGTTAAAAGATGGCATGATAAAAGAATCCAAAAGCGGGAATTCAAAGTTGGATAATATGTTCTTTTGTATAACTCTCGTTTTAGATTCTTTGCAAGAAAGCTTCTCTCTAAATGGTAAGGACCTTATGTCATCGAAGAAGTTTATCGTTCTGGAGCTATCAAAATAAATAATGCCGAAGGTACTAACCCAAAGGTGGTCAATGGGCAAAGAATTAAACACTATATCTCAGGTATGCCTATTAATCTTGAAAGCAATATTATTCAAACCATGACACCGGAGAAACACATAAAAGAAATCTTCCGTAACACTCCAGAATAACTAAAAAAGAGGAGGTACGTGATGCGGTAAGTAAATGGACTCCGAAAAATCCGCAAAAATATTTTCTGTCAGTTTTGGAATATAACAAAAATTAGGAAAATAAGAAACAACCAGGAAGGCAACCCTGGTGGGCACAAGACACCAGGGGATGCCTGGCTTGCCAGGCGCGCCTAGGTGGGTTGTGCACACCTCCGGTACCTTCCGGACTCTGTTTTTCTCTCGTTTGCTTGTTTCCCAAGATAAAAAATCTTTATATACCCCCCGAACGTATTGACCACCGTATCGCGGGGAAATCTTCTGTTCTTCTTTCTTGTTGTTTTCTGACAGACCTGAAAAATATGTCATCCCAAGATTTAGAGGAGGAGAGCCCTGTTTCTTACCAGCCTTTTGATAAAAATATCTTCAAGGACACCTATCCCTATATATGGTTCACCGATGAGGAAGATGAAGATGAGCCAGTCCCTTCTCGATTCGAGCAAGAAAGCAAGGAGGCATTATGCAAGAGGATAATAAAGTTTGAGATAGAGAACGATGAGTTGAAGATAGATAACTTTTACCTTCGACACAAGCTGGAGAAGAAGGATAAGATTGCTACTACCTCGTCACCACCACCACCTTCTTCATCACCAAAGGAGACTTGAGTTTATGGTATGGTCTGCTGGGGAACGTAGTAATTTCAAAAAATTTCCTACGCACACACAGGATCATGGTGATGCATAGCAACGAGAGGGGAGAGTGTGTCCACGTACCCTCGTAGACCGAAAGCGGAAGCGTTAGCACAACGCGGTTGATGTAGTCGTACGTCTTCACGATCCGACGGATCCAAGTACCGAACGGACGGCACCTCCGAGTTCAGCACACGTTCAACTCGATGACGTCCCGTGAGCTCCGATCCAGCAAAGCTTCACAGGAGAGTCTCGTCAGCACGACGGCGTGGTGACGGTGATGATGATGCTACCGATGCAGGGCTTCGCCTAAGCAACGCTACGATATGATCGAGGTGGATTATGGTGGAGGGGGGCACCGCACACGGCTAATAGATCAATGATCAGTTGTTGTGTCTGTGGGGTGCCCCCTGGCCACGTATATAAAGGATGGAGGGAGGAGGAGGCCGGCCCTCACAGGGCACGCCGAAGGTGTGGAGTCCTACTAGGACTCCCTAGTCCTAGTAGGATTCCACCTCCCACATGGAATAGGAAAAGGGGAAGGGAGAAGGAGAAGGAAGGAAGGGGGCGCCCCCTTTCCCTAGTCCAATTCGGACCAGTCCATGGGGAAGGGGCGCAGCCACCCTTGAGGCCTTTCTCTCCTTTCCCGTATGGCCCATTAAGGCCCAATACGAATTCCCATAACTCTCCGGTACTCCGAAAAATACCCGAATCACTCGGAACCTTTCCGATGTCCGAATATAGCCTTCCAATATATCGATCTTTACCTCTCGACCATTTCGAGACTCCTCGTCATGTCCCCGATCTCATCCGGGACTATGAACAAACTTTGGTCATCAAATCACATAAACTCATAATACCGATCGTCACCGAACTTTAAGCGTGCGGACCCTACGGGTTCGAGAACTATGTAGACATGACCGAGACACGTCTCCGGTCAATAACCAATAGCGGAACCTGGATGCTCATATTGGCTCCCACATATTCTACGAAGATCTTTATCGGTCAAACCGCATAACAACATACGTTGTTCCCTTTGTCATCGGTATGTTACTTGCCCGAGATTCGATCGTCGGTATCTCAATACCTAGTTCAATCTCGTTACCGGCAAGTCTCTTTACTCGTTCCGTAATACATCATCCCACAACTAACTCATTAGTTACAATGCTTGCAAGGCTTATAGTGATGTGCATTACCGAGTGGGCCCAGAGATACCTCTCCGACAATCGGAGTGACAAATCCTAATCTCGAAATACGCCAACTCAACAAGTACCTTCGGAGACACCTGTAGAGCACCTTTATAATCACGCAGTTACGTTGTGACGTTTGGCAGCACACAAAGTGTTCCTCTGGTAAACGGGAGTTGCATAATCTCATAGTCATAGGAACATGTATAAGTCATGAAGAAAGCAATAGCAACATACTAAACGATCAAGTGCTAAGCTAACGGAATGGGTCAAGTCAATCACATCATTCTCCTAATGATGTGATCCCGTTAATCAAATGACAACTCATGTCTATGGTTAGGAAACATAACCATCTTTGATCAACGAGTTAGTCAAGTAGAGGCATACTAGTGACACTCTGTTTGTCTATGTATTCACACATGTATTATGTTTCCGGTTAATACAATTCTAGCATGAATATTAAACATTTATCATGAAATAAGGAAATAAATAATAACTTTATTATTGCCTCTAGGGCATATTTCCTTCAGTCTCCCACTTGCACTAGAGTCAATAATCTAGTTCACATCGCCATGTGATTTAACACCAATAGTTCACATCACAATGTGATTAACACCCATAGTTCACATCGCTATGTCACCAACACTCAAAAGGGTTTACTAGAGTCAATAATCTAGTTCACATCGCCATGTGTTTAACACCCAAAGAGTACTAAGGTGTGATCAAGTTTTGCTTGTGAGAGAAGTTTAGTCAACGGGTCTGCCACATTCAGATCCGTATGTATTTTGCAAATTTCTATGTTTACAATGCTCTGCACGGAGTTACTCTAGCTAATTGCTCCCACATTCAATATGTATCCAGATTGAGACTCTGAGTCATCTGGATCGTTGTAAAAGCTTGCATCAACGTAACCTTTTACGACGAACTCTTTTATCACCTCCATAACCAAGAAATATTTCCTTCGTCCTCTTAGGTAACTAAGGATAACTTTGACCGCTATCCAGTGATCTATCCCTAGATCACTATCGTACCTCCTTGCTAAACTCATAGGGAATGACTTTCATTCTCTCTCTATCTTCTGCCGTGGTCTTGCTTTGAGTCTTACTCAACTTTATACCTTGAATACAGGCAAGAATTCTTTCTTTGACTGATACTTTTTGAACTCCTTCAAAACTTTGTCAAGGTATGTGCTTTGTGAAAGTCTTATTAAGCGTCTCGATCTATCCCTATAGATCTTGATGCTCAATACTTAAGCAGCTTCACCGAGGTCTTTTATTGAAAAATTCTTATTCAAGTATCCTTCTATGCTATCCAGAAATTCTATATCATTTCCAATCAGCAATATGTCATCCACATATAATATCAGAAATGCTACAGAGCTCCCACTCACTTTCTTGTAAATACAGGCTTCACCATAAGTCTGTATAAAACCATATGCTTTGATCACCTTATCAAAGCGTATATTCCAACTCTGAGATGCTTGCACCAGTCCATAGATGGATCGCTGGAGCTTGCACACTTTGTTAGCACCTTTAGGATTGACAAAACCTTTTGGTTGCATCATATACAACTATTCTTTAATAAATCCATTAAAGAAATGTAGTTTTGACATCCCTTTGCCAGATTTCATAAAATGCGGCAATTGTTAACATGATTCGGACAGACTTAAGCATCGATACGAGTGAGAAAATCTCATCGTAGTCAACACCTTGAACTTGTTAAAAACCTTTTGCGACAATTCGAGCTTTGTAGATAGAAACACTACTATCAGCGTCTGTCTTCCTCTTGAAGATCCATTTATTCTCAATGACTTGCCGATCATCGGGCAAGTCAACCAAAGTCCATACTTTGTTCTCATACATGGATCCCATCTCAGATTTCATGGCCTCAAGCCATTTCACGGAATCTGGGCTCATCATCGCTTCCTCATAGTTCGTAGGTTCGTCATGGTCTAGTAACATGACTTCCAGAATAGGATTACCGTACCACTTTGGAGCGGAACGTACTCTGGTTGACCTACGAGGTTCTGTAGTAACTTGATCTGAAGTTTCATGATCATCATCATTAGCTTCCTCACTAATTGGTGTAGGCATCACTGGAACTGATTTCTGTGATGAACTACTTCCCAATTCAAGAGAAGGTACCACTACCTCATCAAGTTCTACTTTCCTCCCACTCACTTCTTTCGAGAGAAACTCCTTCTCTAGAAAGGATCCATTCTTAGCAACAAATATCTTGCCTTCGGATCTGTGATAGAAGGTGTACCCACCAGTTTCTTTTGGGTATCCTATGAAGTCGCACTTCTCCGATTTGGGTTCGAGCTTATCAGGCTGAAGCTTTTTCACATAAGCATCGCAGCCCCAAACATTAAGAAACGACGCTTAGGTTTCTTGCCAAACCACAGTTCATACGGTGTCGTCTCAACGGGTTTAGATGGTGCCCTATTAAACGTGAATGCAGCTGTCTCTAATGCATAACCCCAAAACGATAGTGGTAAATCGGTAAGAGACATCATAGATCGCACCATATCTAATAAAGTACGGTTACGACGTTCGGACACACCAATACACTGTGGTGTTCCAGGTGGCGTGAGTTGCGAAACTATTCCACATTTTTAAATGAAGACCAAACTCGTAACTCAAATATTTGCCTCCGCGATCAGATCGTAGAAACTTTATTTTCTTGTTACGATGATTTTCTACTTCACTCTGAAATTCTTTGGACTTCTCAAATGTTTCAGACTTATGTTTCATTAAGTAGATATACCCATATCTGCTCAAATCATCTGTGAAGGTCAGAAAATAACGATACCCGCCGCGAGCCTCAATACTCATCGGACCGCATACATCGGTATGTATTATTTCCAATAAGTCCGTAGCTCGCTCCATTGTTCCGGCGAATGGAGTTTTAGTCATCTTGCCCATGAGGCAAGGTTCGCAAGCATCAAATGATTCATAATCAAGTGATTCCAAAAGTCCACCAGTATGGAGTTTCTTCATGCACTTTACACCAATATGACCTAAACGGCAGTGCCACAAATAAGTTGCACTATCATTACTAACTTTGCATCTTTTGGCTTCAATATTATGAATATGTGTATCACTACGATCGAGAATCAATAAACCATTTACATTGGGTGTATGACCATAGAAGGTTTTTATTCATGTAAACAGAACAACAATTATTCTCTGACTTAAATGAATAACCGAATTGCAGTAAACATGATCCAATCATATTCATGCTCAACGCAAACACCAAATAACATTTATTTTGCAATAAACATGATCCAATCATATTCATGCTCAACGCAAACACCAAATAACATTTATTTAGGTTCAACACTAATCCCGAAAATAGAGGGAGTGTGCGATGGTGATCTTATCAACCTTGGAATCTCTTCCAACACACATCGTCACCTCGTCCTCAACTAGTCTCTGTTTATTTTGCAACACCTATTTCGAGTTACTAATCATAGCAACTGAACCGGTATCAAATACCCAGGGGCTACTATGAACACTAGTAAAATACACATCAATAACATGTATATCAAATATACCTTTGTTCATTTTGCCATCCTTCATATCCGCCAAATACTTGGGGCAGTTCCGCTTCCAGTGACCAGTCCCTTTGCAGTAGAAGCACTCAGTTTCAGGCTTAGGTCCAGACTTGGGCTTCTTCCCGGGAGTAGCAACTTGCTTGCTATTCTTCTTGAAGTTCCCCTTCTTCCCTTTGCCCTTTTTCTTGAAACTAGTGGTCTTGTTAACCATCAACACTTGATGCTCTTTCTTGATTTCTACCTTCGTTGATTTCAGCATCACGAAGAGCTCGGGAATCGTTTTTGTCATCCCTTGCATATTATAGTTCATCACAAAGTTCCAGTAACTTGGTGATGGTGACTAGAGAATTCTGTCAATTACTATCTTATCTGGAAGATTAACTCCCACTTGATTCAAGCAACTGTAGTACTCAGACATTCTGAGCACATGCTCACTGGTTGAGCTATTCTCCTCCATCTTGTAGGCAAAGTATTTGTCAGAGGTCTCATACCTCTCGACACGGGCATGAGTCTGAAATACCGATTTCAGCTCTTGGAACATCTCATATGCTCCGTGGCGTTTAAAACGTATCTGAAGTCCCGATTCTAAGCCGTAAAAGATGGCGTACTAAACTATCAAGTAGTCATCATATCGAGCTTGCTAAACGTTCATAACGTTTGCATCTGCTCCTGCAATAGGTCTGTCACCTAGCGGTGCATCAAGGACATAATTCTTCTGTGCAACAATGAGGATAATCCTCGGATCACAGAACTAGTCCGCATCATTGCTACTATCATCTTTCAACTTAGTTTTCTCCAGGAACATATCAAAAATAAAACAGTGGAGCTATACGCGAGCTATTGATCTACAACATAATTTGCAAATACTACCAGGACTAAGTTCATGATAAATTTAAGTTCAATTAATCATATTACTCAAGAACTCCCACTTAGATAGACATCTCTCTAATCATCTAAGTGATCACGTGATCCAAATCAACTAAACCATAACCGATCATCACATGAAATGGAGTAGTTTTCAATGGTGAACATCACTATGTTGATCATATCTACTATATGATTCACGCTCGACCTTTCGGTCTCAGTGTTCCGAGGCCATATCTGCATATGCTAGGCTCGTCAAGTTTAACCCGAGTATTCTACGTGTGCAAAAACTGGCTTGCACCCGTTGTAGATGAACGTTGAGCTTATCACACCCGTTCATCACGTGGTGTCTTGGCACGACGAACTTTGGCAATGGTGCATACTCAGGGAGAACACTTTTACCTTGAAATTTAGTGAGATATCATCTTATATTGCTACCGTCAAACAAAGCAAAATAAGATGCATAAAGGATAAACATCACATGCAATCAACATAAGTGATATGATATGGCCATCATCATCTTGTGCTTGTGATCTCCATCTCCGAAGCACCGTCATGATCACCATCGTTACTGGCGCGACACCTTGATCTCCATCGTAGCATCGTTGTCGTCTCGCCAACTATTGCTTCTACGACTATCGCTACCGCTTAGTGATAAAGTAAAGCAATTACAGGGCGATTGCATTGCATACAATAAAGCGACAACCATATGGCTCCTGCCAGTTGCCGATAACTCAGTTACAACACATGATCATCTCATACAATAAAATATAGCATCATGTCTTGACCATATCACATCACAACATGCCCTGCAAAACAAGTTAGACGTCCTCTACTTTGTTGTTGCAAGTTTTACGTGGCTGCTACGGGCTGAGCAAGAACCGTTCTTACCTACGCATCAAAACCACAATGATAGTTCATCAAGTTAGTGCTGTTTTAACCTTAACCAGGACCGGGCGTAGCCACACTCGGTTCAACTAAAGTTAGAGAAACTGACACCCGCTAGTCACCTGTGTGCAAAGCACGGCGGTAAAACCAGTCTCGCGTAAGCGTACGCGTAATGTCGGTCCGGGCCGCTTCATCCAATAATACCGCCGAACCAAAGTGTGGCATGCTGGTAAGCAGTATGACTTGTATCGCCCACAACTCACTTGTGTTCTACTCGTGCATATAACATCTACGCATAAAACCAGGCTCGGATGCCACTGTTGGGGAATGTAGTAATTTCAAAAAATTTCCTGCGCACACACAGGATCGTGGTGATGCATAGCAACGAGAGGGGAGAGTGTGTCCACGTACCCTCGTAGACCGAAAGCGGAAGCGTTAGCACAACGCGGTTGATGTAGTCATACGTCTTCACGATCCGACCGGTCCAAGTACCGAACGCACGGCACCTCTGAGTTCAACACACGTTCAACTCGATGACGTCCCGTGAGCTCCGATCCAGCAAAGCTTCACAGGAGAGTTTCGACAGCACGACGGTGTGGTGACGGTGATGATGATGCTACCGACGCAGGGCTTCCCCTAAGCACCGCTACGATATGATCGAGGTGGATTATGGTGGAGGGGGGCACCGCACACGGCTAAGAGATCAATGATCAATTGTTGTGTCTATGGGGTGCCCCTTGGCCACGTATATAAAGGATGGAGGGAGGAGGAGGCCGGTCCTCACAGGGCGCGCCCAAGGTGTGGAGTCCTACTAGGACTCCCTAGTTCTAGTAGGATTCCACCTCCCACATGGAATAGGAAAAGGGGAAGGGAGAAGGAGAAGGAAGGAAGGGGGCGCCCCCTTTCCCTAGTCCAATTCGGACCAGTCCATGGGGAAGGGGTGCAGCCACCCTTGAGGCCTTTCTCTCCTTTCCCGTATGGCCCATTAAGGCCCAATACGAATTCTCGTAACTCTCCGGTACTCCGAAAAATACCCGAATCACTCGGAACCTTTCCGATGTCCGAATATAGCCTTCCAATATATCGATCTTTACCTCTCGACCATTTCAAAACTCCTCGTCATGTCCCTGATCTCATCCGGGACTCCGAACAAACTTCGGTCATCAAATCACATAAACTCATAATACCGATCGTCACCGAACTTTAAGCGTGCGGACCCTACGGGTTCGAGAACTATGTAGACATGACCGAGACACGTCTCCGGTCAATAACCAATAGCAGAACCTGGATGCTCATATTGGCTCCCACATATTCTACGAAGATCTTTATCGGTCAAACCGCATAACAACATACGTTGTTCCCTTTGTCATCGGTATGTTAGTTGCCCAAGATTCGATCGTCGGTATCTCAATACCTAGTTCAATCTCGTTACCGGCAAGTCTCTTTACTCGTTCCGTAATACATCATCCCACAACTAACTCATTAGTTACAATGCTTGCAAGGCTTATAGTGATGTGCATTACCGAGTGGGCCCAGAGATACCTCTCCGACAATCGGAGTGACAAATCCTAATCTCGAAATACGCCAACTCAACAAGTACCTTCGAAGACACCTGTAGATCACCTTTATAATCACCCAGTTACGTTGTGACGTTTCGCAGCACACAAAGTGTTCCTCCGGTAAACGGGAGTTGCATAATCTCATAGTCATAGGAACATGTATAAGTCATGAAGAAAGCAATAGCAACATACTAAACGATCAAGTGCTAAGCTAATGGAATGGGTCAAGTCAATCACATCATTCTCCTAATGATGTGATCCCGTTAATCAAATGACAACTCATGTCTATGGTCAGGAAACATAACCATCTTTGATCAACGAGCTAGTCAAGTAGAGGCATACTAGTGACACTCTGTTTGTCTATGTATTCACACATGTATTATGTTTCCGGTTAATACAATTCTAGCATGTATAATAAACATTTATCATGAAATAAGGAAATAAATAATAACTTTATTATTGCCTCTAGGGCATATTTCCTTCAGTCTCCCACTTGCACTAGAGTCAATAATCTAGTTCACATCGCCATGTGATTTAACACCAATAGTTCACATCACCATGTGATTAACACCCATAGTTCACATCGCTATGTCACCAACACTCAAAAGGGTTTACTAGAGTCAATAATCTAGTTCACATCGCCATGTGTTTAACACCCAAAGAGTACTAAGGTGTGATCAAGTTTTGCTTGTGAGAGAAGTTTAGTCAACGGGTCTGCCACATTCAGATCCGTATGTATTTTGCAAATTTCTATGTTTACAATGCTCTGCACGGAGTTACTCTAGCTAATTGCTCCCACTTTCAATATGTATCCAGATTGAGAATCTGAGTCATCTGGATCGTTGTAAAAGCTTGCATCAACGTAACCTTTTACGACGAACTCTTTTATCACCTCCATAACCGAGAAATATTTCCTTAGTCCTCTTAGGTAACTAAGGATAACTTTGACCGCTATCCAGTGATCTATCCCTAGATCACTATCGTACCTCCTTGCTAAACTCATAGGGAATGACTTTCATTCTCTCTCTATCTTCTGCCGTGGTCTTGCTTTGAGTCTTACTCAACTTTATACCTTGAATACAGGCAAGTATTCTTTCTTTGACTGATACTTTTTGAACTCCTTCAAAACTTTGTCAAGGTATGTGCTTTGTGAAAGTCTTATTAAGCGTCTCGATCTATCCCTATAGATCTTGATGCTCAATACTTAAGCAGCTTCACCGAGGTCTTTTATTGAAAAATTCTTATTCAAGTATCCTTCTATGCTATCCAGAAATTCTATATCATTTCCAATCAGCAATATGTCATCCACATATAATATCAGAAATGCTACAGAGCTCCCACTCACTTTCTTGTAAATACAGGCTTCACCATAAGTCTGTATAAAACCATATGCTTTAATCACCTTATCAAATCGTATATTCCAACTCTGAGATGCTTGCACCAGTCCATAGATGGATCGCTGGAGCTTGCACACTTTGTTAGCACCTTTAGGATTGACAAAACCTTTTGGTTGCATCATATACAACTATTCTTTAATAAATCCATTAAAGAAATGTAGTTTTGACATCCCTTTGCCAGATTTCATAAAATGCAGCAATTGTTAACATGATTCGGACAGACTTAAGCATCGATACGAGTGAGAAAATCTCATCGTAGTCAACACCTTGAACTTGTTAAAAACCTTTTGCGACAATTCGAGCTTTGTAGATAGAAACACTACTATCAGCGTTTGTCTTCCTCTTGAAGATCCATTTATTCTCAATGACTTGCCGATCATCGGGCAAGTCAACCAAAGTCCATACTTTGTTCTCATACATGGATCCCATCTCAGATTTCATGGCCTCAAGCCATTTCACGGAATCTGGGCTCATCATCGCTTCCTCATAGTTCGTAGGTTCGTCATGGTCTAGTAACATGACTTCCAGAACAGGATTACCGTACCACTTTGGAGCGGAACGTACTCTTGTTGACCTACGAGGTTCTGTAGTAACTTGATCTGAAGTTTCATGATCATCATCATTAGCTTCCTCACTAATTGGTGTAGGCATCACTGGAACTGATTTCTGTGATGAACTACTTCCCAATTCAAGAGAAGGTACCACTACCTCATCAAGTTCTACTTTCCTCCCACTCACTTCTTTCGAGAGAAACTCCTTCTCTAGAAAGGATCCATTCTTAGCAACAAATATCTTGCCTTCGGATCTGTGATAGAAGGTGTACCCAACAATTTCTTTTGGGTATCCTATGAAGACGCACTTCTCCGATTTGGGTTCGAGCTTATCAGGCTGAAGCTTTTTCACATAAGCATCGCAGCCCCAAACATTAAGAAACGACGCTTAGGTTTCTTGCCAAACCACAGTTCATACGATGTCGTCTCAACGGGTTTAGATGGTGCCCTATTAAACGTGAATGCAGCTGTCTCTAATGCATAACCCCAAAACAATAGTGGTAAATCGGTAAGAGACATCATAGATCGCACCATATCTAATAAAGTACGGTTACGACGTTCGGACACACCAATACACTGTGGTGTTCCAGGTGGCGTGAGTTGCGAAACTATTCCACATTTTTAAATGAAGACCAAACTCGTAACTCAAATATTTGCCTCCGCGATCAGATCGTAGAAACTTTATTTTCTTGTTACGATGATTTTCTACTTCACTCTGAAATTCTTTGGACTTTTCAAATGTTTCAGACTTATGTTTCATTA
Organism: Thinopyrum elongatum; assembly: GCA_011799875.1. Lineage (NCBI taxonomy): Eukaryota > Viridiplantae > Streptophyta > Magnoliopsida > Poales > Poaceae > Thinopyrum > Thinopyrum elongatum. Next base: position 643,803,647 of record CM022303.1, on the reverse strand, counting down.
AGTAGATATACCCATATCTGCACAAATCATCTGTGAAGGTCAGAAAATAACGATACCCGCCGCGAGCCTCAATACTCATCGGACCGTATACATCGGTATGTATTATTTCCAATAAGTCCGTAGCTCGCTCCATTGTTCCGGCGAACGGAGTTTTAGTCATCTTGCCCATGAGGCAAGGTTCGCAAGCATCAAATGATTCATAATCAAGTGATTCCAAAAGTCCACCAGTATGGAGTTTCTTCATGCACTTTACACCAATATGACCTAAACGGCAGTGCCACAAATAAGTTGCACTATCATTACTAACTTTGCATCTTTTGGCTTCAATATTATGAATATGTGTATCACTACGATCGAGATTCAATAAACCATTTACATTGGGTGTATGACCATCGAAGGTTTTTATTCATGTAAACAGAACAACAATTATTCTCTGACTTAAATGAATAACCGAATTGCAATAAACATGATCCAATCATATTCATGCTCAACGCAAACACCAAATAACATTTATTTTGCAATAAACATGATCCAATCATATTCATGCTCAACGCAAACACCAAATAACATTTATTTAGGTTCAACACTAATCCCGAAAATAGAGGGAGTGTGCGATGGTGATCTTATCAACCTTGGAATCTCTTCCAACACACATCGTCACCTCGTCCTCAACTAGTCTCTGTTTATTTTGCAACACCTATTTCGAGTTACTAATCATAGCAACTGAACCGGTATCAAATACCCAGGGGCTACTATGAACACTAGTAAAATACACATCAATAACATGTATATCAAATATACCTTTGTTCATTTTGCCATCCTTCATATCCGCCAAATACTTGGGGCAGTTCCGCTTCCAGTGACCAGTCCCTTTGCAGTAGAAGCACTCAGTTTCAGGCTTAGGTCCAGACTTGGGCTTCTTCCCGGGAGTAGCAACTTGCTTGCTATTCTTCTTGAAGTTCCCCTTCTTCCCTTTGCCCTTTTTCTTGAAACTAGTGGTCTTGTTAACCATCAACACTTGATGCTCTTTCTTGATTTCTACCTTCGTTGATTGCAGCATCACGAAGAGCTCGGGAATCATTTTTGTCATCCCTTGCATATTATAGTTCATCACAAAGTTCCAGTAACTTGGTGATAGTGACTAGAGAATTCTGTCAATTACTATCTTATCTGGAAGATTAACTCCCACTTGATTCAAGCAACTGTAGTACTCAGACATTCTGAGCACATGCTCACTGGTTGAGCTATTCTCCTCCATCTTGTAGGCAAAGTATTTGTCAGAGGTCTCATACCTCTCGACTCGGGCATGAGTCTGAAATACCGATTTCAGCTCTTGGAACATCTCATATGCTCCGTGGCGTTTAAAACGTTTCTGAAGTCCCAATTCTAAGCCGTAAAAGATGGCATACTAAACTATCAAGTAGTCATTATATCGAGCTTGCTAAACGTTCATAACGTTTGCATCTGCTCCTGCAATAGGTCTGTCACCTAGCGGTGCATCAAGGACATAATTCTTCTGTGCAGCAATGAGGATAATCCTAGGATCACGGAACTAGTCCGCATCATTGCTACTATCATCTTTCAACTTAGTTTTCTCCAGGAACATATCAAAAATAAAACAGTGGAGCTATACGCGAGCTATTGATCTACAACATAATTTGCAAATACTACCAGGACTAAGTTCATGATAAATTTAAGTTCAATTAATCATATTACTCAAGAACTCCCACTTAGATAGACATCTCTCTAATCATCTAAGTGATCACGTGATCCAAATCAACTAAACCATAACCGATCATCACGTGAAATTGAGTAGTTTTCAATGGTGAACATCACTATGTTGATCATATCTACTATATGATTCACGCTCGACCTTTCGGTCTCAGTGTTCCGAGGCCATATCTGCATATGCTAGGCTCGTCAAGTTTAACCCGAGTATTCTACGTGTGCAAAAACTGGCTTGCACCCATTGTAGATGAACGTTGAGCTTATCACACCCGTTCATCACGTGGTGTCTTGGCACGACGAACTTTGGCAACGGTGCATACTCAGGGAGAACACTTTTACCTTGAAATTTAGTGAGATATCATCTTATATTGCTACCGTCAAACAAAGCAAAATAAGATGCATAAAGGATAAACATCACATGCAATCAATATAAGTGATATGATATGGCCATCATCATCTTGTGCTTGTGATCTCCATCTCCGAAGCACCGTCATGATCACCATCGTTACTGGCGCGACACCTTGATCTCCATCGTAGCATCGTTGTCGTCTCGCCAACTATTGCTTCTACGACTATCGCTACCGCTTAGTGATAAAGTAAAGCAATTACAGGGCGATTGCATTGCATACAATAAAGCGACAACCATATGGCTCCTGCCAGTTGCCGATAACTCAGTTACAAAACATGATCATCTCATACAATAAAATATAGCATCATGTCTTGACCATATCACATCACAACATGCCCTGCAAAACAAGTTAGACGTCCTCTACTTTGTTCTTGCAAGTTTTACGTGGCTGCTACGGGCTGAGCAAGAACCGTTCTTACCTACGCATCAAAACCACAACGATAGTTCATCAAGTTAGTGCTGTTTTAACCTTCACAAGGACCGGGCATAGCCACACTCGGTTCAACTAAAGTTGGAGAAACTGACACCCGCTAGTCACCTGTGTGCAAAGCACGGCGGTAAAACCAGTCTCGCGTAAGAGTACGCGTAATGTCGGTCCGGACCGCTTCATCCAACAATACTGCCGAACCAAAGTGTGGCATGCTGGTAAGCAGTATGACTTGTATCGCCCACAACTCACTTGTGTTCTACTCGTGCATATAACATCTACGCATAAAACCAGGCTCGGATGCCACTGTTGGGGAATGTAGTAATTTCAAAATTTTTCCTACGCACACACAGGATCATGGTGATGCATAGCAACGAGAGGGGAGAGTGTGTCCACGTACCCTCGTAGACCGAAAGCGGAAGCGTTAGCACAACGCGGTTGATGTAGTCATACGTCTTCACGATCCGACCGGTCCAAGTACCGAACGCACGGCACCTCTGAGTTCAACACACGTTCAACTCGATGACGTCCCGTGAGCTCCGATCCAGCAAAGCTTCACAGGAGAGTTTCGTCAGCACGACGGTGTGGTGACGGTGATGATGATGCTACCGACGCAGGGCTTCCCCTAAGCACCGCTACGATATGATCGAGGTGGATTATGGTGGAGGGGGGCACCGCACACGGCTAAGAGATCAATGATCAATTGTTGTGTCTATGGGGTGCCCCTTGGCCACGTATATAAAGGATGGAGGGAGGAGGAGGCCGGTCCTCACAGGGCGCGCCCAAGGTGTGGAGTCCTACTAGGACTCCCTAGTCCTAGTAGGATTCCACCTCCCACATGGAGTAGGAAAAGGGGAAGGGAGAAGGAGAAGGAAGGAAGGGGGCGCCCCCTTTCCCTAGTCCAATTCGGACCAGTCCATGGGGAAGGGGCGCAGCCACCCTTGAGGCCTTTCTCTCCTTTCCCGTATGGCCCATTAAGGCCCAATACGAATTCTCGTAACTCTCCTGTACTCCGAAAAATACCCGAATCACTCGGAACCTTTCCGATGTCCGAATATAGCCTTACAATATATCGATCTTTACCTCTCGACCATTTCGAAACTCCTCGTCATGTCCCCGATCTCATCCGGGACTCCGAACAAACTTCGGTCATCAAATCACGTAAACTCCTAATACCGATCGTCACCGAACTTTAAGCGTGCGGACCCTACGGGTTCGAGAACTATGTAGACATGACCGAGACACGTCTCCGGTCAATAATCAATAGCGGAACCTGGACGCTCATATTGGCTCCCACATATTCTACGAAGATCTTTATCGGTGAAACCGCATAACAACATACGTTGTTCCCTTTGTCATCGGTATGTTACTTGTCCGAGATTCGATCGTCGGTATCTCAATACCTAGTTCAATCTCATTACCGGCAAGTCTCTTTACTCGTTCCGTTATACATCATCCCGCAACTAACTCGTTAGTTACAATGCTTGCAAGGCTTATAGTGATGTGCATTACCGAGTGGGCCCAGAGATACCTCTCCGACAATCGGAGTGACAAATCCTAATCTCGAAATACGCCAACTCAACAAGTACCTTCGGAGACACCTGTAGAGCACATTTATAATCACCCAGTTACGTAGTAGGGAGGAGGGGCGGCGGCTGGAGGAGGGAGGAGTAGGGAGGAGGGAGGAGGGGTGGCGGATGGATGAGAGAGGAAGGAGGAGGGGCGGCGACTGGAGGGGGGAGGAGGAGGGAGGAGGAGGAGGAGGGAGGCTTACCGAGGCCGGGGACGGCAGCAATGCGGTGACAGGGGCGATGACGGGAGGAGGAACGGTCTCGACAGTGAGAGAGGGAGCGAGAGAGTGAGGAGTGGGAGAGTGAGGAATGGGCGGCAAAGAGAGGATAAGGGTGGCTTAGCAGCAGCGCGGGGCATGGGCCCATGCTATTGCTAACTGCAGCATCGTGGGGTCAGCATACCCGCGTTGCTGCTAAGTAGGGCCCACCTGCTGGACCCGTGTAACCATAGTAACAGCGCGGGGTATAGAACGCGCGTTGTTTCTATCAGTTTAGGTTTAGCGCGAGTTTTATGCTCGATGCTGCTACTATGGCTAGCCCCGGGGGGTAATGTGGGTGACAACTTAGTAGTAGCATTGGTATGTTGACCCCACATTGTTGCTAAACTTTACCTACAACACCGTCTCTTACCTAGCTCTACTACTAAATAGCAGTAGCGCGACCCATCTACCCCGCTCCACTGTTAGGTGTCTGCCCATAGGATTTTCCTAGTAGTGGGTAGTTAAATGGGTCTTCTAGAGGTCGGATCTCTGATACTGAAGCAGGTCATGCGTTATTCAGTGTTCTTTCGGTCCGCACGTTTGACTTGCATGAAATGTGATGTATGTAATATAATTTTGTGATATGGATGCATCTTTGAATGTTGATACAATAATTTATATGTGTGCAAAGCAATGTAATTATCAAGTGAAAACTGGTTCCGTGGCCAAAAAATGCTTCGACTGTACTGCCATTTTTGTTTCATGGGTGAGCTTACAAATAGCGGGTGCCACGGACCGCTCGCCACTAGATAGGCACTACATAAATGGACGGTGACGGAAGCTGCCTGCCACTGATGTGTTAAAACCACCTTTTGCTGTGAATTTGCCATTAGCATTCACCATTCTATTTAACCGTCTCTCGGTGTTATTTGTTCACAGATGACCCTTTCATTTTCCATCAGTCTGTGTTGTTCTATACGTGGGTCGTTATAAGCCTTGTGAATCCTCATCCCCATTCTGAACCCTCACATTGCTGTCGCCGTGCCCCTTTATGTTTAGTTTTCACTATCTTCGACCGTGTGTTGTCGTTCCTCGCCCTCCCGTCGGCTTACCTTCTTTACCTTGCCTCCTTCCCTCCTCTTATCAATGGCAGCAGTGTGTGACACCCCCGTGTCCACACTATCCCGGTACGTCCGCTGCAGCGTCCTCGAGCGGTGCATTCTCTCCCTCTGCCACCTAGACCATCGCACGACATCGCCTAGGTCTGGCTTTTTTTATCATACGATCCATGCTGTGATGGAATGCTAGGTTTCCAGTGCCATTGTGAGCAGTCATAGACCCGACTATTTTGGTGGTACTGGTGTCAGGGGTGCTCTTCCCGGCAGCCTAGTCTCTAGCACCTTTCTGCATGACCGTGGACCTGAAATGTACTGCCTTGTTCTTTGGCCGTGGTGACGGTGATGGTGATGAGCCCCATTTCTTTTAATAACATTTCAATTTAGCTATGCAGGTTATGGATGATTCAGTCATAAATGTGGTATGAGCTTTATAGTTTATTTCGTTGCTTTGAGTGTATTTTTTCTAACAAAAATAGCTACAATTCTGCAATGCATCTAGTTTTGTTGCTACGAATGTTACATGTGCTACATGTTACAATGTAGATAAGAAAATGTTAGAAAATATAATATATTAGGCATGCTTCTATGTGTGTAAGTATTAATATGTTATGCATCCTTGTAGGTTTCAATTTTATCTATCGTATTGCCCTCTAATCTTGTCTATAAATATCAAGAACTAATTTTCCTTGGCATCTTATCTGAACAGGTACTACCCACTACCTGTGATATCTAAAAAAATTGATAATAAAGTAATGCGCATTTGATCAAGCCGAGTACCCAATGAATGAGTTACTAAAAACCCTGATTGTAGATAAATATAAGCACATAAATGTGGGATCAATATTTGACGTGTTCGAGCCTCATTCGACCCAATTAAATCTATGGGGACATATTCTCCATTACTCTAGAAACATAGTAAAAGTTGTACCAACAAATAAAAAAACACTTTACAAATGCTTGGCCAAATATTTCTTGTCACTTCCAATTGTGTGTTCCATATTTTATTTCTTGGTTTCATGTAACAACCATTTCTTCGTTACCTTGTCCCATGTTTGATTTCCTTTTTATTAGACCTGGCCATTTTTTGTTTTCACCAACCATTCTTCTTTCTTAGATATGTCTCCCTCAGTTTGCCTCGCTAGTTTGGGTGGTCTCCCTCTTGGATGCATGATAGTTTTGGAGGAGTATTCTTATTTCCCTTTAGCCTTCATGTTTTTCTTCTTGATTTCTTGGTGCTCATCGGGAAGAACCAAGTCTGGAGACGTGTTGACATCCTCATCTATAACAAATAAAATAGACGTTAGTAGGAAGGAAATATAAATGCGATCCTTAGACTAGCTACATATAATTTTTCGAAGGAATCACGATGATTTTATTCTTGTTTTTACCTTTTTTGGCAAAAAGTACGAGCAATGTATATTACAGGCGGAGACGCTGTATTACAAATATCATAATATAGTCGTTAAAGTTTTAAGTATTCAACCAATATGGTTTTCAAGAGATAACGTGTAGACTTTACTACTACTCAAAACTAATTACACGATTGCTTGAAAATATACGTGAATGTTCATGTGCAAAAATACAAAATTGATTGGAAGATCCATGTTTGATTCAGTTCTAAGTCTCCAATTCGTAAACCTCACATAAAGATAATCTATGTATATCATATATTTATTTAGTTATCTAATTTAGAGTATCTTGAACGCTTTCCATAACTCAATTAAATTGTGTATAAAGACATTGAGCAACTAGTAATTTCTTTCTGTCAGCGTAGTAGCTGGTCAATATAGACACTACCATAAACAAGTAATGTTTTGTTGTCGTTTGCAGATATTGGAGGAACTGAACATTAGGGAAATATTCAACGGATGATGTTTTGCAAGTGAAACGAATATATGTTTAGATCATTCAATGTTGAATCAATACAAGGTGTGTGATTTATCTAAGGTCCAACCATTTTAACTGTCAAAGATAATTGAGAACAGTGTATTCGTCATCTTATTGACACATCAGTTGTGCTATCTCTAGATCGTCTGACATAGACTTTCTGTTTTGTCATTCTCACTTGTGTATAATTTTTTATTGGGCTGAAGATTACTAGTGTCGCCAAGCATAATCAGTCAACCCTAGTATGTTACAAAAACTCTTAGGTCTATAGAAGAAACACTACTGCTGAAGCAGTAAATGTTCGGTGGCATCAACACATATTGTTTATTTAACATCATCCAGCTCTGCTCCTCATTCTTTTCCTTCCTCTTTTCTGATGTTTATTTGGTTTTATTGCAGGATTCACATGACAAAACAAATTCAATTGACATGTTATAACAGGTTTTTTTCAGAGAAATAAATCTGGAAGAGGAATGTATAAGGAAAGCCTTCATATTGTTGTAGAAGAAATATCCATACAAGCTGTGAAAGATGGGAATCTGATGTACAATTAGCTATAGAGCTTTAGACAGATTTCAACGGAGGACTTGAATCATTTTAGATTGATTCATCTTCCAGATAGTTAAAATTAGAAGTTTATTTTGGGTGACATACACATTATTGTATATTAATGTACTGTTCAGTTGTAAACTATCAATGCCCTTGCTAATACAGTTTCGTTATTATTGTGATGGTTTGCATTTTCCTTCCTGTTTTATGATTTGTGATAGTGAGAAAACAATTCTTTTTAGTTATGATGATTGCAAATTACATCGATGATGCCTTGTCTGCATATGTAGCTATTGAATGATAAATAGTTGATTTTGTAGTGATGAAACATAAAAGCACCCCTATATTTCTTTAGATCTCAAATGAAAATGTGTATATGTGAGTAGAGACGCGATATGAGCAGGTCAAGCAAAACGTCTCTACTGTATAGACATGCTTTTGAACGTCACTATATAACGTCTCACACAATGTAAACATGCTTTGAAAGCGTGTCAAAATGTTTTGAGACGGCCCGTAAGGAGACGCTCCTAGGACGCATTACTAAAATGACTCTACAGTTAGCTAGGGATGAAATAACGCGTCTCTAGCTATGATATTGGGTGTCTCTACTGGCAGTTTTTCTTGTAGGGCTGGTTAGACACGCGCTACTAATATATGTAGGAAGCAGTAGCGCTGAGTAAAAATTGCACTACTGCTAAAAGTTAGCTGTAGCACAGTAGCAGTAGTGCGGAACCCCGCGCTACTGGTAGTCACTAAACCCGTGCCACTACTACGGTTTTCTCTAGTAGTGGGTCCCGCAATCGGCCATTGAACGAACAGTTTCGTTCATGTCTATGAGTTACCGAACCTACGGGGTCACAAGTTTAAGGCAATCATGCTCTGCTAAGTGTTAGTAGGATGGGAGCAATGAGAACATATTTGTAGAATTATTTCATTAAATATTAAGAATAGTTTCGAGAGGATCCGGAATGGTTTCGAGGTCACCGTAAGGGTTTCGAAGAATATCGGGTAATACCGTGTATTACCGATAAATAATATATAGGTGGAAAATGTCTTTGAGGATGTTAAAAAAATATAAAATGGTCTGAAACTATTTAGAACAATTTTATATTTAATTTTATATCAACGAGCCTAAAAAGGCAAAGAGGTGCAAGGCAACTTGGTCCACAAAGGCCCATGTGGGGAGGCGTCTCCTTCCCTAAAGAAGATGCCGAATTGGGGAAGGGAAGGTGTCCTACTGCTCATCCCCGGCCCTGGCTGGCACACCAAAGAGGAATCCTTCCTCCTTGGTGGCAGCCCTCCCTCTACACTAAGCTATATATACTTGAGGTGTGGTGCTCTTTTGGATACACATGTATTGGAGCCTCCACTAGTTCTTCTAATTCTAGTTCTAGTTGGTCCTACTTGACTATTTAGATCGAGAATAATTCTATAATGCTCATAATTAGAAGCCCCATGTGGTTCTAATCTCCTCCCTTTAATTCTCCTGGAACGATTAGGTCTGGACGGCTAAGCGCTGCCGGATCATGAAGGCTGCATGCTTACAACCAAGTAGACATTTCGTGCTTTCGGTTTTCAGTTCGAGGGATTGTTCGTGGGCGGTTCGCGGGATCGTTCATCAATGGTTCGAGGAACTCCAAGTATGATCTATAATGACACGTTCTTCTTCCGCTGCAACTCGGTGACGGTAACGATCGTGATCACAACCCATTATGCATCTTCATATTGTCTCGGGTGTGCGTAGGCACAATTTTTTTTGTTTTCTACTACATTTCCCAATAGTGGTATCATGAGCAGTTTTATGAGTAGGTGCATGTTGCGATATAGATCACATGTGATTGTGGGGCTTGATGATCTTGCTATGCTTCCCTTGAGTGTTGCTTCGGTTCAATTCATCGACGGCATGGTGTCGCTTTTTACAAAGTTCTGACAACCGGTCAGCTCTGGCTATCGATGATCTACTAGCAGTTCCTTGGGCATCGACATAGTCAAGAATAGTGAACCGTTTCATACACAAGAGGATGCCGAAGATGGATGATCTTCTAGGGGGTCACGCATATGTGACGAAGTTTAGTGTGGGGACGAAACTTTTAATTAAGTCTCTTCGTTCACACACCCCGAAACTTAATCTAGCATACAGAATCATCGCATATGTTGTGGACGTAGGTAGCTAGTATAATTTGTTAAAACTGGTTAACCACGTAGCTAAAATTTTGCCAAAACCGAATAGAGGACGTCTAACTTGGTTTTGCGGGGTACGCATATGATGTGGTATAGCCTTCATCATGATAATGAGTTTATGTATGAGATGGTTATATGTTGTAATGTTAAGTGACCTGCGTGTCATGGCATGATTGCTGGAGCCACAATATTGCCACTTTAATGTAAAGATCGTAGAGATAGTCTACAGGTTACAAGTGACGATGGCAAACATACACGGAGGACCCCGATGAGGAGAAGGTGTACTTGGCGCGGGACGAGCAGCTATAATTTCATGCCATGGCGGAATATATTAATTTGGTGCCACGCCAATGTTTACTGAAATGATGGCCAAGGCAACATTTTCTGAAATTGCCGTCACGACAATGTTTTTGAAACAGTTGCCACAACAATGAAATATTTGCCATCACGACGCTTCAACAATAAATTGAAGATGATCATGGAGGATTCCCGTCGCCCAGGGCCATACCATATCATGTTTTTATGAATTGCCTGAGATGTTTATACCTTTGTAGTTTGCACCCTTTGATTGCGTACTAGTCAATTATTAGGGTGATCTCTCACTGAAAATATCAAGTTAAAATGTGCTCTTCCCAGTGTTGCAATTGTTTATAACATGTGGCTTTCCGGAGTACATCATGTCCACATGAGTACAAACGTATTATCCGCATGAGTACAAGCTTGGGGATGATGATTTTGTTATGTCCACTACTCATTGTAATGATCATGATTGGGTTATGCTTCCTATGATCTTGAAAAAAAAAGCCTCATGATGATTATGTTATTAATAATAACTTTTGCAATAATATTGAAAGTGGGGTTGGAAGAGTGTCAACTTCAGGTAAAAAGATCCCACATATTCGCAGAGTGTTCAATCTTATGTTTTTTTTTATAAAAGTGGGTTTGGAGAGGTCACGACTTTATTTGTCGTTAATCCCACTATCTTGGAAGATTATAAGACGTTTATGCATGTGGATCATGATAAGAAAATTCTATATGATAGCTATATTGTTGAATTTGATTATGATGCTACATGTAATTATTATGAGAGAGAGGAAAATATGGTTGTAGAAATTTTCGTATTACTAAATGACCTCTCGTTATATTGAGATTGTTAATGTTTTATTCTTCTCCCTTGCATATGCTAGATATTTCTTGTCTTGGTAATTTGTTTGCTTATAAAATTCCTATACATAGGAAGAGACGCGGTGTTTTGTCTCCTAGGTGCATATGCACCCATTGTCTAAATACACATTTTAAAAAGTTAAAAAATTCGGAACAAAAATCCCGCGGGTATATCCGGACATTCTATGTGCATGCACAAAGTTTCGGTGAAAAACGACATTTTTTGTGGCTTGTGTAAAAAAGATAAAGAAATGCAAAATGAATAGTTTTAATGAAGCGTCAGAAATTGTCTTTTTTACACAAGCCACAAAAAACCTCGTTTTTCACCGAAAACTTTGTGCACGCACATAGAATGTCCGGATATACACGCAGGATTTTTGTTCGGAATTTTTCAACTTTTCAAAATGTGTATTTAGACAATGGGTGCATATGCACCTAGGAGCCATTGCCAATTTCCGGGAAGTATGTTAGACTTAAATGTGTTTTTCTCATGCTACATGATGCTTTTCTGCTTCAATTTTTGTCTTTCATGTGAGCATCATTGAAGTCTAAAAGCCTATCTTAACGGCTATAAAGGAAGAGCTTGTTGCGAGGCAACCCAATAGTTATCTTATTTTTTTTTTATTTTTTTTGGTGTGTTGAAACAATTATGCTACTGTTATGATTGTGTTTTTATGTTTTAACTAGCAGAGTGGCCCGCCCGATGTGCGGGCTAGAGTTTTATAAAGTATGTCCACCATAACACTTTATTTTATTTCTCTACAGAAAATTGCAACCAAATGTGATGACATTCACAAATATGAGCATTTTCCAAACATAGTTTTGACAACATCTTTTTTGTTCTCAATTAATCCAATATTATAATCCCAATTAGATATTTCATATTATATGCTGTAATGAATAAAAGTTGTGGAAGGTATTGTGTTTTACATAATATATAATATGATGTCCTTTTTTCGAGATTTAAAATATACTAATTCCTTCTTCGCATGTGTCTATTTTACTGAAAAACGTAAGACATAACAAAAAGCATAGATAGAAAACATAAACTTGGAATTGCATTTTTATGTAAAAAGTTCTTGTCGTATGACAGGTATTTCAGATCATGGCTATCTCGAAATGAATAATCCAAAAAAATCTTGTGTTCATCTTGTTGTTCTCCCTCTCTCTATGTTGGTTCCTCTAGTGTGGACGCTTCCTCTCATTTAGTCTCACTTCTAACTTAATTGGTCTATTTTGCAAGCTTTTTTGTCCATGTTCTGTCCAAAGATATATCTCTTGATATGCTTAATTATTGTAACATCACCATACCTCTTCCATAATGAGGTTCGTAACTTTACGTCCGAAAAATTTCAATGTAAAAGATGGCACCGTACATATTTATTGGCAGTGAACTAATATATTAGTCCATCTCAGATATCACAATAAACGAAATATAACGGTGGAGTAATTAAGGAGGTACTGAATAAACCACCTATGACGACATTGTACAGAAATCAGGTATAGTTGTTGCTAAGTTGAGCAATTACCTGCCAAGATCTGCAGCAAAATTGTTCATTGATGGACCAATTCGTCCTGCTTTCCGAGGCCACAAGTATGACGATTGGTTGTCCTGTCATGCTAGACGAACATGGAGCTGGCCTTGCCACTTGCTTGTGTCAATTGGACTGAGCCGTGTGCAGTTCGTCCTCAACATAGCATCCGCTGAGTCTAGCATCCAACATAAACTTGCTAACATCTGTGAGATTAATTTGTAGGTAAAGGATAAAGATTCCCCAAGTCTAGTAGAAGTTCAATATAATATAGGAGAACAAAAATCCAACATACAAAAGAAGCCGAGACTCTGAAGAGAACATCATGCTGCACAGCTAGTTTAGCTAATAGAAGCGCATGCCACACTGATATTAATGCATTATAATCCCTACTCAAATGACTTAAATATGTAAATCATATAACTTCTTCTAAAGACGAGTTATTTGGATTGCTAAAGTGTCGGGCATCCACATATAACCTTGTCATTTGTTCAAGTCCATCACGTACATATACAAATATGGGTGTATCGAACCTACTATTGTTAATTATAGTTCTATGTAATTATTAGGTAATCAGATGTAAACAAAGCCACCAAATCATGTTCTCCTGTACGCGCTTGTAGATGGCTAGTGCAAATCTAGCTTCACATTCTAGCTAGCCTGAAGGCAAGCGATCCAGCTGCATGCCTGCTTATCCAAGGAAAGTCTAGGGCACATGCGTCTATACTGTCGTCTCCTTGCACACACCTTCGTTTCCTTGCAAACAACGGTCCAGTCGGAACTAATAATTATAGTTCTATGTAATTATTAGGTAATCAGATGTAAACAAAGCCACCAAATCATGTTCTCCTGTACGCGCTTGTAGATGGTTAGTGCAAAGCTAGCTTCACGTTCTAGCTAGCCTGAAGGCAATCAATCCAGCTGCATGCATGCTTATCCAAGCAAAGTCTTCGGCACATGCGCGTATACTATCGTCTCCTTGGAAACAACGGTCCGCTCGGAACTAATGGAGCAGTACAGTATATGCATACATCGCCCGAACGAACTCGGCAAGTTGCGGCAGAAGATCAGAGCTGTGTCAAGAAATCCAACTACCACAATCTTTTCACTTCTCAGAATGTTAGACAGATTGATTAATTAAGAATAATCAATCAAAAAATAAAATAAAATTAACAGATATGGCAAATTATTGAAGTTATCCTCGTCATGTAGATAGCCTGGAAGCAGCAAGAATACAAACTCCTGAAATTAATAACTGAGAGAGACGTACATCCTGGAAAATCATGGACGTGGTTGGCACCATAGGCTGGAACATAAAGGGGTGGAACGTCCCTGCTCGCCCACCACGATCGGAGATCTACCACAAAACCAAAAGAACAACAACACGTGAGATTAATTATCCCCATGCAATGGTCCATTGAGATCATACACATAAATTGCCAGATATTTCCGTGATGGCTAATGGGAGTACTGATTACCTAGAAATCTCTGGATCGCGAGGAAGGCCAAACTGATCATAATGTAAGATAAACCTAGGGGAGGACAACCACCTCGCTGCTGTAGCGGGACAAATTAAGGGAATTTGTGTGCTGCTACTTACCTGAGACGCCGGAGAGGAGGAGAAGTTCTGTACAAAAGGCATCCGACAGTCTGATGTTGATGGAGGATGTAGACGGCGGCCGCAGCACGAAGGAGAGAGAGGATCAAGAGGGCTTGTGAGGAATATTTTAGGAAGGGCTCGTGAATTTTTTCTTTAGGAAGGAAGGGCTCGTGAGTTATTGGGAGAGATGCGCAAGTGTTTTTGTTTTCTTATATTTAAAAGGTATTTTCATGTAATGGCAATGGTGGGTAAAGTTTCATTGATTTATGTTGTAAAAAAAATTGTCTTCATCCAACGGTTATATTTCTTTCTCTACGAATTAAGCGGACGGATCTATCAAATTATTGTGGAGTTTTCTAGCATTTTCTCTTTTTTCTGGTGAGCCCATCAAGTACTTTTTATATATAAATAGATTAGTGTTTGTGACAAGTAAAGCCTTTGGGATGATTTGGTTCATAGTTGATTTGTTTTCGTAAAAAATACATACACTTTTGTACTCACTCCAGGAATTTTAAAATATCACTGAGATGTGCTTTTGATCTGATTTTTTAAACCTGATTGATATAAAAATTTCCCATGTTTTCCTATTTTTTACCATATTTAGAATTCCAGAAGTATGGTAATTATTCAAATCATTATGACTATTATGTTTAAGTCAGATTCTGTTTTCGTTGCATAGTTTGCTTGTATTGATGATTCTACGGATTATATCGGGGGTTATAAGTTATCGAGAAATTGGAATACAGTAGGTATTATGAAATAATAAAATATGAATGGTTTCATATCAGTACCTAAAGTTTATGATTTTCTTGTTAACGGATCTCACGAGATTTTTGTTGAGTTTTGTGTGCTGAAGTTTTCATGTTGTGGGTGAGACCACGATGGATGAAGGAATAAGTAGTGGCAATACCTTAAGCTTGGGGATGCCAAAGGCACCCCAAGGTAATATTCAAGGAAGACCCAAGCGTCTAAGCTTGGGATGCCCCGGATGGCATCTCCTCTTTCGTCTACAAATCATCGGTATATTATTTGGAGCTATATTTTTATTCATCACATGATATGAGTTTTACGAGGAGCGTCTTCTGTCATAGTAGTTTTTTCTTTGTTTCTTTTTAGTTTGCCACAATCATGTTTTTCTGGACACACCTTTTGAGAGGGACACACATTTATTTGCGATTTGTTATAATACTCTATGTGCTTCACTTATATCTTTTGAGCTAGGCAGTTGCTCTAGTGCTTCACCTATATGTTTTAGAGCACGCCGGTGTTTATATTTTAAAGAAATAATTACACTCTCATGCTTCACCTATATCTTTTTGAGAGTATAATAAATACTAATGGTAATATGCACATGTTATGAAATTGGTCCTAATATGATAGGTATTCAAGAAGGATATAATAAAAACTTTCATGTAGATCACTGAATATGATAAGCTTGATCAAAACCCCGTGATATGATACGCTGTATCACACATAAGCCTCCTTATATCTTCCTAAAAACAGCCACCATACCTACCTATCATGGCATTTCCATAGCCATTCTGAGATATATTGCCATGCAACTTCCACCGGTTCCGTTATTATGACACACATCTTAATTGTCATATTGCTTTGCATGATCATATAGCTGACTTAGTATTTGTGGCTCAGCCATCATTCATCATTATCATAGAAGTTATGCTAGCATCATTGCACATCTTGGTACACTGCCAGAGCCATTCATTTAGAGTCATATTTTTCTAGTATCGAGTTGTAATATTGAGTTATAAGTAAATAAAAGTGTGATTATCATCATTATTAGAGCATTGTCCCAGTGAGGAAATAAAAAAAGAGAAAAAAGTGGCCAAAAAGAGCCCAACAAAAAATGGGAGAAAAAGAAAGAAGGAGCAATGTTATTATCCTTTGCCACACTTTAACTTCAAAGTAGCACCATATTTTTCATATAGAGAGTCTCCTATGCTGTCACTTCCGTATACTAGTGGGAATTTTTCATTATAAAACTTGGCTTGTATATTCCGATGATGGGCTTCCTCAAATGCCCGAGTTCTTCATGAGCAAGCAAGTTGTATGCACACCCACTTAGTTTTCATGTTGAGCTTCCATACACTTATAGCTCTAAGTGCATCCATTGCATGGCAATCCCTACTCCTCGCATTGATATTAATTGATGGGCATCTCCATAGCCCATTGATTGACCCCGTCAATGTGAGACTTTCTTCCTTTTTGTCTTCCCCTTATTGATCTCTATCACCGCATTCTATTCCACTCATAGTGCTATGTCCATGGCTCATGCTCATGTATTACGTGGGAGTTGAAAAAGCGGAAGCACGTTCAAAAATATGAACCAATTGCTCCGCTTGTCATCGGGGTTCTGCATGATTAATACTTTGTGTTAGGAAGATGGAGCATGATAATATTATATGATTTTGTAGGGATATCGTTCTTTAGCATTTTTATTTTGAAAGTCATGATTGTTTGTTAGTATGCCTGAGTATTGATGTCTTTATATCAAATTATAGACTATTTCTTTGAATCATTCGGATCTTAATATTCATACCCTAATAGAAAGATTACATGATGAACATGTTAGGTAGCATTCCACATCAAAAAATCTATTTTCATTATTTAACTACTCGAGGACGAGCAGGAATTAAGCTTGGGGATGCTTGATACGTCTCCAACGTATCTATACTTTTTTATTGTTTCATGCTATTATAATATCAATCTTGTATGTTTTATATGCATTTATATACTAATTTATATTATTTTTTGGACTAACCAATTTACCCAGTGCCTAGTGCCAGTTGCTGTTTTTTTTGCCTGTTTTTTGTTTTTTAGGAAATCAATACCAAACGGAGTCGAAACGTTACGAAATTTTTTTGATGATTTTTTTCTGGACAAGAGAGACCCTAAAATCTTCAGGAGGAGACCAGATGGCAAGCGAAGAGACGACAAGGCAACAGGGCGTGCCCTAGGGGGGGCGCCCTATTACCTTGTGGGCCCTCGTGGCTCCTCTGACCTAATTCCACCTCTATAAATTCTCTAAAATTCGGAAACTAACAGAGAGCCACCCAAAACACTTTTTTGCCACTGCAAGTCTCTGTTCTTCCGTGATCCCATCTGGAGGCCTTTTTTGGTACTCTGCCTGAGGGGCAATCGACCATGAAGGGCCTCTACATCATCCTTGCCGCCCTACCGATGATGCATGAGTAGTTCACCATAGACCTACGGCTCCATAGCTACTAGCTAGATGGCTTCTTCTACCTCTTTGATCTTCAATATACTGTTCTCCTCGATGTTCTTGGAGTTCTATCCTATGTAATCTTCTTTTGCGGTGTGTTTGTTGGGATCCAATGAGTTGTGTGTTGATGACTTGAATATTTATGAGAAGTAATGGAGTCTTTTCTGAACTTTATTATGCATGATTGTTATAGCTTTGTATTTTTCTCCGATCTCTCCGTTTTGTTTGGCCCACTAGATTGATTTATCTTTAGTGGGAGCGGTGCTTTGTAATGAATTCAATCTTGCGGTGCTCTATATCCCAGTGACAAAGTAGGGGGCAAGAAACGTATTTGTATTGTTGCTATTAAGGGTAAAACGACGGGGTTTATTCATATTGATTGGGTTTACTTTGTCTACATCATGTCATCTTGCTTAAGGCGTTACTCTATTTTATACTTAATACCATAGATGCATGCTGGATAGCGCTCGATTGGTGGAGTAGTAGTAGTAGATGCAGCCAGGAGTCAGTCTACTTGTCTTGGACGTGATGCCTATATATATGATCATTGCCTTGAATATCGTCATAACTATGTGCTTTTCTATCAGCTGCCCAACAGTAATTTGTTGACTCACCATATGCTATGTGCTCGAGAGAGAAGCCTCTAGTGAAAACTATGGCCCCGGGGTCTACCTTTATCATATATAAAAACACAAGAATACTTTGCTGCAATTTTCTACTTTCTTTTATTTTATTTTTGCAATTTATCTATCTACCACTACGAGATTTAATCCTTGCAAGTAACCGCTAAGGGGATTGACAACCCTCTTGATCGCGTTGGGTGCAAGTATATGCTTTCGTATGTGCAGGTGTTGTTCACGAGGCTTTGTCTGATTCTCCTACAGGATTGATAACCTTGGTTCTTAACTATGGGAAAAACTTATCTCTACTGTACTGCATCCCCTCTCCACTTTCAGAAAATCACAACGCTGCTCACAAGTAGCAATACACACTCTGTAAATTAAATGGTATTTTTCACACCAATTTTTGGGCATTTTTTATCTATATGTGGTTCAAATTTGATATATGTCCATTAAAGAATTACAAATACATTGAATGCCCTAAATATATCTTATTTACTTAGAATATTTTGAAATTCAGACATGGAACTTGCAGTGGTATATACTCAACATATAAGAGTTTTAAGGGGAAATGATGGAAAACCTTGAGTTCTCATTCTAACCCGACACTTTCCCTAAAGCTTGGACACTTCATGGAGTCTCTTCTGTTTCAAATCAAAGTGCAACACAACTATTACTTCTAAAAGGTTTACCACACCCTCTAATGGTCATACCATTAGAGCAAGCCAAACAACGTCATTTTCAAACTTCATTTACTTGTCTTCTAAAATGAAAAGTCATTTACCTCCTTTTAATAGCTCAAAATTCTTTTAATTACCTAAAATAGTGAATCAACCCAAAAAAGTGCCAATTTTTTTATAGCAAGCTTATAATGGTGTGCATTCAACCATATGAAATAAGTGGACCTTAACCCTGATCCTAAAATATAGTTGCTTTACAAATACACAAAAAACTAAAATGAATTGCCTGTCGTGGGTGTATGAAAATACCCTCCAGTGGTAACTTTGGCCGTTAGTAACATTGGTTACTAGTGACGGGTGCCAGTACACGCCCACCACTGATTATTACATTCCAAATCATAATGGTTGCATGGGAGACTTGTCAAAATTACCCTCATATCACTAGCCGGACACTGCCTAACCCAACCCACCAAATTCATCCCCACATAAACCGCCCCCTGCGTCTCCTGGATGACGATTTCCTCCATTGCCCCACTTCGTGTCCCGCTATCGAGACACCCTTGACTCCACACTGACCTTGGCACACTACCGACATGTTGGTTGTTTCTATCATCTTTGCCGCCCCGAGGACACGCCACCTCCATAGTCGTGCTACCCCCGACTCCATCGCCCCTTCCTCCCAACGATCCGCTACCACCAACGAACGCCACATCGCCCCCGATCGAATCCACCATCTCTGTATCACCGACAACGTGCAAGTCCACCCCGAGCACTATCGCTCCTGAGGTTAGACCCTCTTCCTATTTTAGCTAGGGGTCATATATGAAATTTATTAGTCTTAGCAAATTTTTGCATTTTAGTTTAGATTAGAGAGAAATTATTTGCATTATTGGTAGTTGTAGTGGTTGTAACACCCCTAGTGGATAACTACAGTAATCACCCTTTTGATTATGCCATGTCATCATGTTTAACAGTGCATGATCATCATTAGCATTTCATTGCATTTCAACTCCCAAGTCAGAATCCAAATTCAAACTAAAAGTGGAAAATAAAAGTTGTTCAAATTTGAAAACAAAAATGTGCAGCATGTTGCTAATATTCCCAAAGCTTTAATAAAATTGATTGCAACATTTATTGGAATTGTAAGAGGACTCAAACAACAAGGAACAGCAGCAAAACAGCACTATTTAATCCTTCTTCAATTAAATAAAATCCAAATAAAAAGATATGGACACCAAACCAATTTCTAGCAGTGACTGATAATGCACTGATATTATATGGGTAAGTTCCATATTTTACAAAAGTGTTTTGAAATAAAAACAAAAGACAAAACAGAAAGGGAAGAAAACTTCTATCGATAGCCAGTCCTTTGGTAAAGGACACTCGGAGTTGTATCCCGATCGATACAGCTAGAACTTGAGATGAGACCTGGATATGAGGCTCTGGGATTGCTTCTCGCAGGGAGTCGAGAAGGGATCTCCGGACGAGGTTGATGACTGTATGGCTCTGGGATTGCTTTCTCGCAGGGAGTCGAGAAAGGATCTCTGGGTGAGGTTGAGACTTAATGATACTGCTACATTACATTAAACTGTTCTACTCTCTTCTATTGCTGCAAGACCGCTGAAGATGCTAGTCTTCGATAGGACTAGACCTTCTCTCTATTCTTGCATTTCTGCAGCCCAGTCCACATATACAGCCTCCCCTTGAAAATGTTGCATATGTAGTGTAGATCCTTACTTGCTGAGTACTTCTGAGTACTCATGGTTGCTTTGTTTTCCTTTTCTCCCCATATCAGTTTGACGTGACCAAGATGACGGAGCCCCTGAGACAGATGCCCCGTCGATCAACTACTACTACTACCCAGAGGATGGATTCTACTATGAGTTGACTGACGACCAGGAGTAGGATCGGAGGGTCCCAGGCAGGAGGCCTACGCCTTTCGATCGTAGTGTTTTATTTTGCCCCGCCTTTCTAAAGGCCCTTCTGTTTCTGTTTCATATCTGTATTCAGATATCTGATGCTTCCGCTGACGCTTGCTCGCAAGCTTATGTATTCGAGCCCTCGAGGCCCCTAGCTTGTAATATAAAGCTTGTATGACTTTATTTATGTTTTAGAGTTGTGTTGTGATATCTTCCCGTGAGTCCTTAGGCTTGATCGTGTGCATTTGCGTGTATGATTAGTGCACGATTGGGCCGGGGGCGTCACAGTGGTAGTGGTAGTGGTAGTGGTAGTGCTAGAGCTAGGCTTAGTGATTACAATTTATTTGCATTGTTGGGAGTGCTACGATTAGGTTTAGAGAAATTGAGTTTTGGTTAAGGTTTTGGTTAGTTAGTTTATAGAGCTAAGTTTAGTGCCATCATTGTAAATATTTGCATTTTGACATTCCCACATGATACAGATTTTTGTTCCGGTCATCGAGTCAATGGGAATTACATGGGTCTTGGTACCGACCATCGACCGGTGGAAGGCGGAGAGATTGTCTTATTTTGTAGGAATGCAAAATTACTGTCAATTTTTTGCCAAAATACTGATTAGCTTTTCATTTGTCAAATTTCTAGCACTTAATATGTCAATTTTCTTAGCAAAGGTCATGCCAAAAAAAGTTCATCGATTTCAAATTATTTGTTCTTATTTATAGTTCTCCGGTGCAAGCACCCCGACCATAGGACATGTCGCAGCCGTCGCCACCCACGAGGGACTGTGGTGTAATGCGCATGCCGTGCGGTACGTGGGTGGCACATATCACCAACCCAGACATGGAAAAAAATCACTTGGCAAATTAGCCATAGCGGAGCAAGCGGTACGCATTGACAATGTCATGGCACTAATGTACAAGGGGGAAAGGATGTAGCTCAACCTCCCTATCGACGACCACCATGCTCGTGATCTTGCGCTTCCCAAAATGAGGTTAGCTTCCAGGGCTAAGGAGAATGAGCACCTCAAGGCCGAGGCATAGCTCTATGCCCGGTGCGAGACTGATCCATTTATGGCGTGTCTCCTCGAGAAGGATCCGCAGATCCTCGTAGTGAACCGTGTGCTGTTAGAGTCCATCTCCAGGGGTGACGTACCCAAAAAGTATGAGGATGTGGAGGGAAATGAGATAGACAGCGAAAAATTCCACAATAAGCCCATCGACTATGAGGAGTTGTGATGAGGTCGGTCTACCTCCAATGACCAAGAGCTCGGCCCCTTAGGCGTGGGACTAGGAACAAGCCCTCTATCAACAAATATAGCTAAGACATTGAGTCGTTCATCATCGATTAACCTGAGCCGCCCCTAGTTAGTTTTACTGCAATATAGCTAGTGGTATAGATGCATAAACTATGATTGTAGCTAGTATTGTTGAATTGATGCATGTTTTATGTTGTGCAACTGATTGTACTAGAATGTTTACATTACGAACTGAACTATGTTTTTGCTTTTTGTTTCTTTGAAAATGTGTTTTCTCCAAGTTTCTTTAGCATCTTTGGTAGTGGTAGAGATGTTTAAAATTCCTGGATCAAGTTTTATGTTTTGTCAAAAAATGAGCCCTTGTAGACTTGATGAACCTTAGAAAGATTAATTGTCTTTTATTTTATTGGTCAATAAATGCGACCCGACCTGACTTAAGGATTGTTCTGTTCATATAAGTCCAACATGGTATATGTTACCATTATGACCCTCTAGTTTAATTATTACTTGAATTTTTGTTTGTTGACAAATCACTTTGGTATCGCCTAATACCACAATGTTTTGTGAACCTTGATGGACGAAAGATCTTAGGAACCGCCATGATACATGCTCCTAATCATAATGTGTATGATATTTGGTTTTCTGAGAATATGGATAAAACAATTCTCAATTATGGGCGAGCCATTTTTTTTTTTGTGAATTGAAAAGAAGAATTATCGTTTGTGGTTTGATAGCTTTAAACAACAGTTATAGGCTTGCTGAGAAATGCTGCCAGCATGGGTCGATGTGTTGACTTTCAGTTCAGTGGGGCAGATTTGTAAGAGAATTACGTTTAATTTGAAGAGCAGGAATTATCCATTCATAACACAAAGCAGTTTTGTTATGATGGAAGAAAAATCAAACTTTCAGTAATTGTCAGGTTTCAGTCCGAGTTCTTCGAAATCCTACTTGAATCGTGACAAAGTACTCATTTGGCTTTCTCTTCTTCCATCGTAACAAAACCCCTGTCTGGCAGGAATGCAAAAGGTTTTTCTTACAAATTAATTTACCTATGATACTTCATCTTCTTGAATAATACACTATTCTGTGATTAAGGTAATGCGTTCTATGCATGTATATGGATATATATGTGTATGTGTGTGACATATCAATTTTTGCTATGTGCTAATTATGACATATGAGATTGCGAGATTTGTGGGAGGGGGTCTGTGTCACGGACACGCAACGATATGCATCTAGATGGAGGTGACCCTAGATTAGAGGTTGCAGATGTGGTTATGTCTGATTCCAACCACCATACCCACATTGGGTGAGGTCACTACTAGGGAAAACCCTAGTAGTAGCGCGGGGTAATGGGCCAGCAGTAGCATGGGGGCCCACACTATTGCTAGTGCGCTAAAGCTAATTGTTAGTAGTAGCGCAGGCCTGATCTCGCGCTTCTACTAGTTATGTTAACAGTAGCGTGGGGTTGCGCCCGCGCTACTGCTAAATAGCAGCGACACCGGGTGTTTCCCCACGCCACTACTCTTCATGCGTATTTCATTTCTTTATATTTATAATGTAGTTATACACCATTATACAAAATTTTTTAGCAATGAAGAGGTTGTGGAAGAAACATGGATTAGATTAAAGTGGATGGATCCAAGTGACCAAGATGTATTAGTAGGACGATATGATGTTGGGACGGCACACAAGTGTTGAATGAAGGCAATGCCTATCAATTCCTTCATAGGTTTGATAGGCATTGCCTTCATTCAACACTTGTGTGCCGTCCCAACATCATATCGTCCTACTAATTTAACTTGGTCACTTGGATCCATCCACTTTAATCTAATATGTATTTCTTCCACCCAATGATATAAGTTGACTTTCGGTTTGTCGAGTCTCCCTTGAAAAACTCTCATCTCTGGTGGTGTATATGGTGGGCACTCCCTCTCTCACATTGCGACCGTCAGTGATGTCGCTACTCTCCTATTTCATGAGTACATTACACCAAAATGTCTAGCACACGGGAAAGAAGGTGAAGCCACCCCCACGACAACAGTCGGGATTCTTCCTCACTGATATGTCGACCGCATATGGTGGACACTTCCTCTCTGATATTTCGATCACCGGTGATGGTCGCACCCCCTTCCCTCGTGCATTACCAAGTTCTATCACGAGGAGAAGAGGAGGAAGCGATCCCACGACAACAGTCGGGATTATTCCTCTCCGATATTTCGATCGTAAATGATGGTGTATATGGTTGACACTCCGTCATGATATTTCGACCGTCAGTGATGGTCGCATCCCCCTCTTCACTCTAGCATTACATGGGTCTATCAAGAGGATAAGTAGAGAAAGGGACCCCCACGACAACAGTCAGGATCCTTCCTTCAAGAACAGGCTGAAAGTCACACAAGGAGCCCAGACAGACTGAAAGTTAACCCTAAGCATAAGTCAATTAACATTACATATATCGAGTAATGACATAAAAAATGGCCTATGTTTTTCCAAAATGTTGTTTAATTCATGTTCCAGCAAATCCTTGGCGCTCGATATGTCCTACTTTCTAGCACAAGTCATGCCCAAATTCACGTAAAATTTTGGCACGACCGCTGCTAAAATAGGCAATATCAAGCGCCTGAAATTTGCAAGAACGGAAATGAATCAACATTCCGGCAAAACATAGGCCACTCAGAGGTCCCCTGCAAACAAGAACACCAAGAAACAAGCTTTGCATGTTCATCAACGCCATTCGAAACACTTTTTCATCAACATCAATGACATGGGGACTAGCACTTGCATTTTAATAGAAAGAAGAAATACAGAAAGTCCTCGACATCCGAACACTTTCGTTTGTGCATGTTCATCATCGGCATTCACAACACATCATCATCGACATCAACGACATAGGAATTTGGCTGGTCTCACCTCAAAGTCGGAGGGGGTCGGTGATGGAGACGAGGCAGTGGCAAATACTTGATTTCTGCAGAAAAAATATAAATAGAAATATTATCATGTTGATTTTAGGACTTAGTGAAAAACAAACGTCTATACAAACAGAAACATTATCATGCACAAACCATAAATGGGCATGGCATGAAAGTTCACATGATGTAGTTCAAAACCCATGCAGGAATTCACTTTTCTGCCTACAACATCATCAAAGTGTCCAATACCTTTTTCTACCAACTAAAGTTTTAACTGATGCTTTAATAAATTTTAACTCTGTCTAAATTTTTACTAATTCAGTTAACTAGAAACTATCAACTAAACCCTAGAAGCTATCCTAAATCAAAGTGTTATATATAACCTAGAAACTATTAACTCTGTCTAAATTTTTACTAATTCAGTTACCATACTAAATCAAAGTGTTATATATCAAATAGAAACTATCAACTAAATCAAAATGTCACATATCAACTAGAAATTATTAACTAAATCAAAGTTTCACATATCAATAACAAACTATCAACTAAACCATACTAAATCAAAACGTAGTAGGGAGGAGGGGCAGCGGCTAGAGGAGGGAGGAGGAGGGAGGAGGGAGGAGGGGTGAGGGATGGATGAGAGAGGAAGGAGGAGGGGCGGCGACTTGAGGAGGGAGGAGGGAGGAGCGGGGAGGCTTACCGAGGCCGGGGACGGCAACAGTGCGGAGACGGCGGCTATGACGGGAGGAGGACCGGTCTCGACAGTGAGAGAGGGAGCGAGAGAGTGAGGAGAGGGAGAGTGAGAAATGGGCGGCAAAGAGAGGATAAGGGTGGCTTAGCAGCAGCGCGGGGCATGGGCCCATCCTATTGTTAAGTGCAGCATCGTGGGGTTAGCGTACCCACGTTGCTGCTAAGTAGGGCCCACCTGCTGGACCGTGTAACCGTAGTAACATCGCGGGGTATAGAACACGCGTTGTTGCTATCAGTTTAGGTTTAGCGCGAGTTTTATGCCTGACGCTGCTACTATGGCTAGCCCCGGGGGATACCGTGGGGGACAACTTAGTAGTAGCGTTGGTATGTTGACCCCACACTATTGCTAAACTTTACCTACAACGCCATCTCTTACCTAGCTCTACTGGTAAATAGCAGTAGCGCGACCCATCTACCCCGCTCCATTGTTAGGTGTCTGCCTGTAGGATTTTTCCTAGTAGTGGGTTGTTAAATGGGTCTTCCAGAGGTCGGATCTCAGATACTGAAGCAGGTCGTGCGTTGTTCAGTGTTCTTTCGGTCCGCAGGTTTGTCTTGCATGAAATGTGATGCATGTAATATAATTTTGAGATATGATTGCATCTTTGAATGTTGATACAATAATTTATATGTGTGCAAAGCAATGTAATTATCAAGTGAAAACTGGTTCCATGGCCAAAAAACGCTTCGACTGTACTGCCATTTTTGTTTCATGGGTGATCTTACAAATGGCGGGTGCCGCGGACCGCTCGCCACTAGAGAGGCACTAGACAAATGGCCGTTGACGGAAGTTGCCTGCCACTGATGTGTTCAAACCACCTTTTGCTGTGAATTTGCCATTATCATTCACCATTTTATTTAACCGTCTCTCGGTGTTGTTTATTCACACATGACCCTTTCATTTACCATCAGTCTGTGTTGTTCTATACGTGGGTCGTTATAATCCATGTGAATCCTCATCCCCATTCTAAACCCTCACATTGTTGTCACCGTGCCCCTCTATGTTTAGTTTTCACTATCTTCGACCGTGTGTTGTCGTTCCTCGCGCTCCCGTCAGCTTCCCTTCTTTACTTTGCCTCCTTCCCTGCTCTTATCAATGGCAACAGTGCCTGCTTCGACACCCCCGCGGCCGCACTATCCCGGTACGTCCGCTGCAGCGTCCTCGAGCGGTGCATTCTCTCCCTCTGCCACCTGGACCATCGCACGACATCGCCTAGGTCCGGCTTTTTTTATCATACGATCCATGCTGTGATGGAATGCTAGGTTTCCAGTGCCATTGTGCGCAGTCATAGACCCGACTATTCTGGTGGTACTGGTGTCAGGGGTGCTCTTCCCGGCAGCCTAGTCTCTTGCACCTTTCTGCATGACCGTGGACCTGAAATGTACTGCCTTGTTCTTTGGCCGTGGTGACGGCGATGGTGATGAGCCCCATTTCTTTTAATAACATTTCAATTTAGCTATGCAGGTTATGGATGATTCAGTCATAAATGTGGTATGAGCTTTATAGTTTATTTCGTTGCTTTGAATGTATTTTTTCTAAAAAAAACAGCTGCAATTCTGCAATGCATCTAGTTTTGTTGCTACGAATGTTACATGTGCTACATGTTACAATGTATATATGAAAATGTTAGAAAATATAATATATTAGGCATGCTTCTATGTGTGTAACTATAAATATGTTATGCATCCTTGTAGGTTTCAATTTTATCTTCTATGTGTGTAAAATATAATATCAAGAACTAATTTTCCTTGGCATCTTATCTGAACAGGTACTACCCACTACTTGTGATATCTAAAAAAAATGATAATAAAGTAATGCGCATATGATCAAGAGGAGTACCCAATGAATGAGTTAATAAAAACCCTGATTGCAGATAAATATAAGCACATAAATGTGGGGTCAATATTTGAGGTGTTCGAGCCTCATTCGACCCAATTAAGTCTAGGGGGACATATTCTCCATTATTCTAGAAACATAGTAAAAGTTGTACCAACAAATAAAAAAACACTTTACAAAAGCTTGGCCAAATATTTCTTGTCACTTCCAATTGTGTGTTCCATATTTTATTTCATGGTTTCATGTAACAACCCTTTTTCGTTACCTCGTCCCATGTTTGATTTCCTTTTTATTAGACCTGGCCATTTTTTGTTTTCACCAACTATTCTTCTTTCTTAGATATGTCTCCCTCAGTTTGCCTCGCTACTTTGGGTGGTCTCCCTCATGGATGATTGATAGTTTTGGAGGAGTATGCTTCTTTCCCTTTAGCCTTCATGTTTTTCTTCTTGATTTCTTGGTGCTCATTGGGAAGAACTAAGTCTGGAGACGTGTTGACATCCTCATCTATAACAAATAAAATAGACGTCAGTAGGAAGGAAATATAAATGCGTTCGTTAGACTAGCAACATGTAATATTTCGAAGGAATCACGATGATTTTATTATTGTTTTTACCTTTTTTGTCAAAAAGTACAAGCAATGTATATTACAGGCGGAGAGGCAGTATTACAGATATCATAATATGGTCGTTAAAGTTTTAAGTATGCAACCAATATGGTTTTCAAGAGATAACATGCACACTTTACTACTACTCAAAACTAATTACACGATTGCTTGAAAATATACGTGAATGTTCATGTGCAAAAATGAAAAATTGATTGGAAGATCCATGTTTGATTCAGTTCTAAGTCTCCAATTCGTAGACCTCACATAAAGATAATCTATGTATATCATATATTTATTCAGTTATCTAATTTAGAGTGTCTTGAACGCTTTCCGTAACTCAATTAAATTGTGTATAAAGACATTGAGCAACTTGAAAAAGCTCAAAATTACATATAGTTTATCTATCTAATGGACATCCTGAGATAGAACAAGGGAAAACAAATCTAATATCACACAAATAAGCGTACAACCAAATTTATGTTCCCACAAGATTATGTAGTAGTATGCATGAGTATTTCTTTTCCTCATTGCATACTTGTGTAGTAACATATTTTCTACTAGCACATGCTATTTCCGTTTCTCCTCAATAACACGAGTAAAGTATTTATGGTAAATTGACTAGATTGGATGGGAGAACCTAAGGAAAACAATATGCGTGAGACATGCAAGTATAAATAAATACCATAACAGCGATGGCTGGAGGAACTTAAGAATACCTGAATTTTGCTCATTCATATTTATCTTTTCCCCTTTTTTTGATCTTCTAGGTATCGAAGGACTTGCATTTGTTTTATCATTCATCACATTTTTTGTCAGCCTTTTGCGCAAACTCTCATGCTGCAAAAGGAAACAATTGAATATAAATACTGAATATCCGTAAATATAATTTATTTATTTATAATAACTTTACAAGTTTAATAACGTTAATGAAACACCATTTATTTACAAAGATAACAATTCAAATAGTTAAACAAGTTTTTCAACTAGTAAGGTATGAAATACACAAGATCATAACTACAAACTACATAAGAAACATGTTGTTAAAAAAATTGTACTATTTTAAGCCATCACATTATGATGTCTCGTTGGCAAGTTATGTTGGGTCTTATAATAAGTGAGTAACCTCTTCAAAGTTGCCTAAGAAAATTGACACACTTGTGAAAGAAACCAAACAATGCTCATTCCAAGTACGGTCCAACGTATATCTTTGACCGAAGGCATGCCATTCCTTTTGTATAAAATGTGTGTCTCATATACATAAATGTAAGTTTAGTTTAGCACGCACACAAATAATAAAAAATTACGAAAACCTAAGTCTAGTTATTTCAAGAACAATTTTAATGCTAGTTTGTTGTAACATGACACATGCGCAACATATATATTCAATTTTAAGTGTATAATTTTTAATAGCTATACCACTGCATGTTAGTCCAAGAAAAGTAAAGTACTTAGAATGGAACATAAATTTGATAAGACGCAACGATGTATGACAATCACTGATAATCAAAAAATGTTGAAATGCTCAGTTACCAGATCAGCTGACTTCTCAAAATTGTACAATTCATGTACACTTGTCCTTTGAATAAATGAACGTTTTGTTATGTTTCTTGTTTGAAGGTAGCGAACTGCGGACGTCAATGTCCTGAATGCATAACGGTTAACAGGGTCTGTGTAGTACTGCATAATTAATAGTGATTAGGAGTTTGAAAATATTTAAACAAAGAACAATGGAGTGGTTTTTTTATTTATATTTACCGGGTCTTTCCTTGTTCCTTTCAATGTTTTTCGGTATACCATTTCTTTCACCCATCCATGTGGCAGCCCAGATGGGTTGAACTCCACTTCTGCAAGGATCTACAAAACCAAGAAACGTATTAGCTTTGGAAAGTCAAATCTTTGCAGACATAAATAATTATTTATGTAGTGATAGCAAGAAATACACATTATCCCGAGAGCTTGTGTCGCATTGTCCATTTGTATCACATTCGGAGATCTTCATTTCGTTAACATACAGTAGAACATCTTCTTTAGAAAATGCTCGTATTCCCAGTGCCGGGTATACATAAAACTGCAAAATAGAAATAATATAAAATTAAAGTTATTTCTTGACATGAGTAAATATATCTTTCATATTTTATATAACTCATTTTTTCTGGGGCTAATGAAGGTAGCCAACTCTAATTGTAGCTTGGTTGTTTTTTGGGATAACTCTAATTGTGATAAAAAATAGTTATACACATGTGTGCGAAGTTACCTTAGACACACACACACAACTGAGAAATTACACACACACACACACACACACACACACACACACACACAGACACACACACACACACACATATATATATATAACATCAAAGATAAAAATAATGTAATAACTTTGCATATGACATGATACAGTATCCATTTAAAGGCTTGGTTACTCATGAGAACGAATTGGTAATTATGGAAAATGTTTTCATGAATGAACATTGATTACATTGACACTTTCTAGGACGTCATTCATTGTGAATGGAGTCAGTACTTTGAAGGAAAAAGGTGAAAAAGCTACCTTGTACATCTTGTCCATGTTTTCTCCGCCCGCTCTGATCTCAAGCAACCACCCTTTTGGAAGCCATTCATGTGACTTCTGCATATCATGATACAAAGACCCATGAATCATAGATATGGTATATTATATGTACACACACACACACACACACACACACACACACACACACAGAATATATATATATATATATATATATATATATATATATATATATATATATATATATATACATATATATATATACATATATATATATATAATAACTTCATTATACTAAGAAATACATACAGGAAGCATCTTATGATCAACACAATCTTTGGCTTCTAAGTACTGCTCATCCATCTCGGAGAAAAGGTAGTTCAGGACCTCAGACTTCATCCTGAATTTAGCCCCTGACACTGGAGAAATGAAATACTGGAAATAAACAAAAGAAATAAGAAAAATTAGATATCTGCAATAAACAAAACAATACAAGAAAAACTGAAAAAACATCTATATTTTTTGTTTAGAGAATGAACATGTGTTAAATATATTTAATATCATGTATGTCTGCATTTATTTGGTTGTATATAACATACCTTATAGAGAGCACCGTCGTCGCCACGTAGGACCT
The DNA here is from genome assembly GCA_011799875.1 of Thinopyrum elongatum. Classification (NCBI taxonomy): domain Eukaryota; kingdom Viridiplantae; phylum Streptophyta; class Magnoliopsida; order Poales; family Poaceae; genus Thinopyrum; species Thinopyrum elongatum. The sequence goes on along the minus strand of CM022303.1, from coordinate 643,772,302 downwards.
CCATGATCCAACCATCTGGGAGCCAATCTGGTGCCTCCACCACAGCATCTTCCATCTTCCCCTTGACATCCTCCAGTAGTTTCACTTCCTCAACATCCGAGATGGAGTCTTCCATTCCTGGAACTGAAAAAATTAATCTCGCCCTTCCCTTTCAACTCCTCACACCACCATAACCACTATAACAACGTGAATTCGCCCACACACTCCCATGGAAACGATATGCAAGCACACACTCCTAGACTCTGCATATATATGTTTTTTTATGAAAACCAACTCATTGTCGATATCCTTATGATGAAGCATGAAGGTATATCCCACCCACAAAGCCACAGGGAGAGGCTGAATTTGATCAACCAAATAAGAAGTCGAAACAAACCACCAAGACATGTGTACTCTTTTTGTGCACAACTCCATGGGAATATCGAAATCTCACTAAATACAAATTTAGATACTACACAGCTCTTCGCTCAATGGGCTGTATCAAATATACAGCAGGTTAATTAATGCAGTAGTGTAGGCCCGGATGATTATTAGTCTAGACAATTCCTGTTGGTTTTCCTGGCAAGTTGCAGCGCTCTACCATTGCGATTGTACTAGCAGCATCTATTGTCTACAGTTTCGAAAGTCAACCTGGGCTGCCCTGCATGTGAGCAGGGTCACGGAGGAGACCGAGGCTGAGCTGTGGCGTGGCAGAGCGCTAGGCAGTGTATGGCTAGGAACGTTCGGCCTCACGTCCATACAGCACGCTACGGGGCACCAGGATATGTCACAGCTTTAGGATCGTTGCCGCCTGGATGTGGCACGCGGTGGTGCGGCCATGATCTGGCATGCCCAGGCACCAGGGCAGTTGGCCGAGGCATGTGGCGCAATGGACGACGACGAGATGACGGGCATGGCAGTGGGATGACAACGGCGGCGCCATGGCCGACGATGAGATGGCAGCGAGGCAAAGAGCATGTACACGTGACCTCAGTCAACGATGGATGACGGGACTCGACAGCGACAGCCAAGAATTGAATCGAGTTCTTAGACACAACCGATCCAACTGACGGAAGAGCAAAAAAAACAAAACAAAGGAAACTCTAAAACAAACGCCACCTCCGCTGCACAGATCAGATCAGCAAAGCAGAAATCTATGGGGAGCCACCTAAGACCTCAGCCGTTACCAATCCACTTCGAAAAAATAAACACAGATCAGAAAAACAAACGCCGTTCCCCAGATGAGATCCAGGAATCGCGTGTACTCAGCGCGGCCATGGCCAAGATCGGCCTAGCGCAGAGCGGACCAAGTACCCGCGCGGGCCGGCACGAAACAAACGAATCTCCATCGCCAAACCCATTTTTGTTGAAGTAAACGATGATTAGCGAGGATACACGAGAGGATTTGGTGGCAAACAAACCTTGGGTCTGGGTCGGCGGCGCCATCGAATCTCTGTCGCCGCCTGCAGTTAGCGAGCGTTGTCGCTTGGACGGGCCGGCCTGCGTTAGCACGTACAGGGGAGGGCGACTGGGTTTGCCCGGCTATTCCACCGGTAAACCACGAGGCGGCTGCGGCGAGGCGACTAAGGGCGGAGGACGACGGGAGGGCGAGACGCGAGGTGGCGGAATTGTTTGGGGCTCTCGGGCAGCGGTATATATATTTCCTGGAAGGGATTGGTGTGAAAGGGGTCTAGGGTTAAAAATGCCAAAATTAGGTAGGTGGTTGTAATTTTAAAATGGTAAGGGCGGACCGGGGTTTGTGAATTTGGTCCAACATATTTTTTTTTCTTTTTTGGACTTGTATTTGGTTCAAAATTTGAAGGTTCCAGTTCCTCAAAAAATCAAGATGCATGGCTATTATATTTGACTTCCAACTACATGTTGCGAAGAAATGAGAGGTCATGGAAAAATAGCGATTAGAAACAAATTATTCGTGTTGTTTTACTCTTGTAATGAAGGGTCAGACACTTCCATGTTAGGTTTAGCATTGCGACGAAGATGTAATGGTCGTTATTTTTGGGCGGGGCTCGGCTATCCGTTATGTGGCTAATTAGTTTTGGCGTGAGAACGAGTTATTTTTTTATGGCCGTTGGCATTGAACTTATCGAAAGATTACTGGTCGTTGAAGAACGATGCTTGTGCTCACCGCGCCAAAATGGTTGAAATAGTACGTCATCTGGTATCACGATATCATTGCATCACTCAATTACTTATACCGCGCTAATTCACACCCGTGTAACAAAATGGCGCCAAAAGCGATCCAGCTTACTCTCATAGCGGTATAGGCGTCTAGGTCTAGGTAGGGCTTGAAAAGTTGCAGCGCACCCGATAGGTTGTTAGGTGGTCCCACCGTCCATTAAATCAATATTGATTTCTTTGCACCTAGAATTGCTATAACCTTAATTGGAGATATTCCAAAGATATATGAGAGGATATGCATGGATCTGCAATTAAGGAAATTATTTATTAGTGGGTGCGTACTTGACAGCCAGCCAAGACACAGCAAGCATTCCATCAAGAGCTACCAAATATGTGTCGTGTACGTGGACCATGTATAATTAATACAATTCCAATTAAGCCGCTGTGTAAGCGATCGGTTGTGCACATACTGCCCTTCCTGCTGTTTTGTTGGCTGATCAGATAGTGTGGATCAATGCAAAAACAAAAAACATGAGGACCGGGATTACTAGGATAGCCTAGATGCGCTCCATTCGTATAGGTCGGCTGCCGCCAACTGCTGGGCTACACAGAGGAAAGGAGAGGGGTATGAGAGTGATGGGCCCCCATGATTGAGCTAGTGATGGTGAGAGGGACGTGCCCAGATGCATTTTCGGAGCTACGAACTTCCTTTTTTAGGAACTCTATACGTATTGTTAGGGATATAACCATGATAGTTGGTGCACATCATGGGGCAAGCATACACCAAATCTATGGTGTAGATGGTGTATCCATCCTCTTGCTCCGGTTGCATTCTGATACCCTGTTGTGCGACGTTGCATGGCCAGAGCGTGAGAATTTTCATTTCTGTGCTACCTCTGTCATCTTATACCAGCTGGAGCCAGCTCATCAACGGCCGGTTGGGTTGGCACCCCTACAACGTCAGAAGTGCTCCGGCGAGCGACAATTCCTTCATCATGCTAGCTAGCTGGTCGGTATGGTCGATACTGATTATCTTTTCCCGCTCCTGGAGTCATGCTCCAATGGGGAGGAGAGCTATGGGAGTCAGTCTTCCGTGGCGTAGGTCTTCATGGCTTGAATGCCATAACCACAGACGAGCACTCATGATGGCTTGGAAGTTCACTCAACTACTGCAACCCACAATGCTAAGTGGGCAACTTGGGAGGCCTCGCATAGCTCACCGTGGAGCAACTTTGTGCCACAATGGAGCTCCGCCGCACGGCCATTATGTGCACTACCCATAGTTGATCTCGCGATGGAGGATGGATGCCATGTGAATCTACCTGAGACTTCCCTGACGGGTGCAGTTACATAATGATCTGGAGGCCCAGGAGCAGGAGTTGGCATTGGCTATTCGGCACTTACACCAACCCTCTTAAACTCTCCTTCGGTGTGACATGGACGTGAACAACACCCTCGCGGCTTGTGGTTTGGGCGAATTTTGAATATTTCATACTCCAATCGATAATGTTGGAGCGGCAACAAGATCAACATACTTGATGTGGTGGCTAGAGAACAGGGTGAGAACTGCAGTAACGCATAACAAGGTGATATCCTATTCGTAAGAACGGCTGGCATCCAAGAGCTGAGTGGCTAGTGCAAACCAAAGTTTGGTGCAAACAATCGCTTCTTATCACCCTCATCAGACCGTGGATTTTTGAGCGGACAGCCAACCCAGGGGTGGTCGTGACCTTTCTTCACGCTGCCGAGTCTCTCCTCGGCGGCATTACGATCGTTCGCTGCAATGCTAAGCTTTTACTCCTCGGCAGTGTGATGATTCGCTGCGTTGTCGAGAGGACACTCCTTGGCGGCATGATGATCCTTTGACACGATGTCGAGATGTTACTCCTTGATGGCGCGATGATTCTCCATGTAGTCGAAACAATACTCGTCCAAAGCGCGATATCTTGCCTCACAGCCATGATGGATCTCCCCAGCAACATGTTGATCCGCCGCGTCAATGGGGCGCATCGGCCGGGAAACATGATGATTCACCTCGGTGTCGGAGCATGGTAGACGGGTGCTTCTGCCTGGCATGGAGCTAATCCTCCTCGTGACTCGCGAGATATTTTAGTTCAAAATTGTGTGGACCGCATGTGAGCAAACAACCATGATGGTGGAGAGATAGGCGACTGTCTTAGGTTCTTTTGGACCGATGTGCTTCAGTCGCGAAATCCATACTACTACTTTCCCTCACCGGTTCCAAATGGGATCGAGGATGGGGAACTATGATGGCAATAACAAACCAGTGACTTGGTTGGCTGATTACCTACGCTTTCCAAATTAGCAGCGAGATGATTATGTGGCTATGATATCTGTGCAGTCGCATAAGGAATTCACTAGGGATTACATCGAGAGATGGATCCAACTTTATATCTCCATTGAGAATGTCACTAATGACCAAGCAATCAACGCTTTCAGGCAGGACGTGAGATGCTAGCACCTATCCTCTCCATCTTGGTCACACCGAGATGACTACCATGAACGACTGGTGGATATAGACAATTTGTATGCCAACGCTGAAGAAGAGGACATGATTATGAAGGGCGGTAGTTGGAACAAGCCATCTGGCCACAAGAACAAGAATAATCATAACGTTAAGAACAACAAGAAAAAGCTACATCGGTCGGATGATGATGATGGGGTGAGCGGCTCTGAATTAGTGGCTGCATCTGGTCAGGTCAAGGCAAGAAATTGGTGGGCAGTAGAAGAACTGGGTGGCTGGCAAGAAATAAGCCAACAATGATATCCTGGACAAACCCTATTGTGTCTATAGAAGTGAGAAGAATAGCCCAACCAACACTGATACAGTGAGGTGCTGTACAAACGGTTTTTAACCTCTTTCCGCGACGGCATTTTGAACCGTCGCCAAGTGACTATGGACGATAGGGGGGTCCTTCCCACACGACCCAGAAACCGCCGGGGATAGGCCCTCCGGTCACACACGATGGGCAAAATGAGATCGTGTTCAACGGGGAGCCATCAAATACAATTATACAGGCTCAATTGGTTCCGGTCGTAAGTACATCCCACACAGTCAGTCCCAGACAAATGTTTCCGTTTGTTATGTACATTCCACACAGTTAATCCAAGTAATACTTTTCTGTTCTTATGTACATCCCACACAGTCAATCCAAGAAGTATGTTATCGTTCGTATGTACATCCCACACAGACAATCCAGGGAAAACATTTCCGTTCGTATATACACCCACACAGTTTTATGTATAGGCTCGTGTGTGATATGTGTAACTATCACACACGCTCTGCCTCGGTAAACCGTTTGTTTTTATTCAACTACATCACACATGATTTGATGAAGAAACCTGTATGGCATTGGGCTATCCATTACAACCGTTTTTACTGCTAGAACCGTTTGCAAAGTTTCATGACCCATTTAGCAGGTTTATTAGTTTACAATTAATAATTCCAGTATTACGTAAATTCACATTTCATATCGAACAACTGTTTGCCAATTTCATATCAGGCACATAAATATATTTTAACATCACAGTACGATAGCTACCTGAAAATAGCACAATACAGCATATAGCTAGTTCACCTTCATAAGAACAATATTAGAACAATATATTCATTTCCCTAATCGAGATCATCCACGCTCGTCTTATCCATCTCTGCTTTCAGTTCAGTAAGAACCTATTTTGCACTGACCAACTGAGAAAGTGCCTCCTCCTTTGCCAACACCATCTTAGCAAAGTCGTCTAATTTAAAAAATCTGAGCTCATTCTCCATCTTTCACTTTTTTTCCCGCATCTTGAAATATTCTTCAGCGTTGACAACACTTTCTCTAAGTCTACCTTTGTTCTCTTCCTCATACATGCTCCAGAGCTTTGCTAGGCACATCTTCAAAGACTGTGGCCGCTCTTGATCAATCCACTCCATGTAAGAACACTTCCGCTCATCCTATAATATTTAAAAATAGATCAGTAACAATTTTAGGGGAAATGGATTTCTAGTAATATAGAAAATCATCAAATACATATTTTGAAAAACAGAAGAAACAGGTTAATTATGACATATCTTCTCAAAAAGATCTATGTGCAAATGAATTAATTGCTACTGAGACAACAACCAAATTCTGAAACATCAGAAGCTATAATTAACTACAACAACGCTACAAGTTCTTAGTCATGTACTATAAATATCAAATTGAACATTTTATGAGGAAGCTAAATATAACTGCAACAGCATAGCAACAATGTTTGGATGACATCAAATTGATACTAACAGGTGTGCACATGTACAAATTTAGTAACATAGAACTAATAACACTAACGCCATCCACTATGTATGCCAAAACCGGTGTCAAGATAACTGTTGCTACATTTGGCACCGGTGCCCTGCACTGGTGAGTCGATGCAGCGGAAAAAAATCAGGGAACCGGACTCCGGATCACCTAGTTGCTCCGATGCTTAGTTCCTTCATGTCATAAAGATTTAGTATTTAAACTTTATAAAAGCACACAACAGAAATAAATGACTCTCTAAAACTTCCGGGTTGTCTCCCTGGCAGCGCTTTCTTTAAAGCCATTAAGCTAGGCATATAGTGCTCAAGTAATGGATCCACCCGGATCCCAAGGTATATCAAAGCCAATTTTAATTAATAATGATTTGTAATTTAGTAGTGAGCACAAAGTAATATATATCATGCAACAACGAAGTCTAATTCTCTTCCTATGCATCAGCATGTCATAAAAGAACAATTCATGCTCATCAAGTAAAGGCCAATGCATAGTATAAAGAGTTTGTTGCAATTTTATAGTATTGGAAACATAGAGAGGCGGAGATGTAGTTCCTCTCTCATAATAATTGCAAGTAGGAGCAGCAAGCACATGCATAGTATATTTATCAAAATCATCATGTGCAATAGTAGAATGCAACCCATCAATATAGTCCTTAATAAGCGCAAACTTCTCCGATATAGTGTAGTTGAGAGAATTCAAAAAGATAATAGGACTATCATGCGTGGGTGCAATAGCAACAATTTCATTCATAACATAAGGAACTATAGCAAGTTCATCTCCATAAGCATAATTCATATTGGCATCTTGGCCACAAGCATAGCAAGCATCAAGTTCATCAAAAAGGGATATTTCAAACAAATCAAAGGGATCATAGCAATTATCATAGCAATCATCCTTCAGTAAGCACGAAGGGAAATTAAACAATGTATGAGTTGAAGAGTTACTCTCATTAGAAGGTGGGCATGGGTGATCAATCCGCTCTTCCTCCTTTTGTTCTTCGCTCTCCTCGTTGTAACACCCCTGTGTAATAAGCACTGTGATAATCTGATAATTATGCTAAGTCATCATCATTTGCATTGATTGATCATAGTGGTTAAACATCTCCATTCAATTTCCTCTCTGAAATTCAATTCAAATTCTAAGTGCAAAGTGAAGTTGCTCAAACACTGTTGGGAAAATGTTCATAAATAGCAAATAATTCAGAGGCAATTATAAAATTGTAACCAACATCAATGGGATTAGTTAAGTGACTCTAACATCCTGAAACAGTAACAAAACTGTACCAACTAATACTTTTTCAATTAAATAAAATTCTAATGAAATCATTTATTTACCAAACCATTTTCTGGCATTACTAAATATTGCATAGTACTTAAGTGGCTTAGTCTCATATTTTACAAAACTCAAATCGTGGCTAAACTTTTTGCAAAGTGAGAAAGAGAGAAAAAAAGGGAAATAAAATAAAAAGAAAAGCCCCCTGGCCTAATTGGGCCTTGGCCCAGCTAACCCACCAGGATGTCCCACCCCTGCCTACTAATCCCCCCCACTCCACGGAACCCTAGGCCCGATTCCCACTCCCCCCCCCCCGCACGATCCCGTCTGCCCTCGTTCCCCTCCGACCGGATCTGGATCGGGCCGAACCCGGCCCCCCGACGCCAACCGCCGTCGCCGGACGCGTCCCCGACTCCACGCCGGACCGGCCACCGTCGTCGTTGCCTCCTCGCCTCCTCCTCGACCCGTCTTCATCACGCCACACCGCCCTGGTCACCTGCAACGCCGGTGAGGCCATCGGCCTCCGCCATCCCTCTGCCCCTTCCTCTCTTCTGCGGTCACCGCGACGTCCTGCCGAGCTGCGCCATGCTCTTGGCCACGCCCCTGCCCTTGCCGTGCCCCTGCTCAGCCAGGCTGCGCCTTGCCCGCGACCGACACGCCCGGGCCACGCATCTCCCGCAGTCGCCGCGTCCACCCACCCGTATCCCGCTGCGCCGGTCCGCTGCGACCGCGGCCCTCCCCCGCCTCAGCCCGCGCCGCCTCGCTCTGCGCTGCTGAAAGGACCACGATGTCGCCTAGAGGGGGGTGAATAGGCGATTTAAAATCTTTTACGGATTTGGCTATATCCTAATGCGAAAATAAACTAAGCAGATACTTTTCAAGCACAAATCCTAAATATACTAAGCTCACTAAGTGCACCAACAACTTAGGATAAACAAGATGAGAACAATGAGGATATGAGTAAGCACAAGTAAGTTACATAAACTTACTCAATGTATATCACAAGATATGGAAAAGAATAATACACACAACCACAAGTAAGCAATACAAGCTTACACAAATTGTATCACAATATATGGAATTGAATGATACAGGCAAACTCAAGTAAGAACTACAAGCTTACACAAGTTTTGTCACAAGATATGGAAATGAATGTTACAAGCTAGCAATTCACACTAAGCACAAGATATATCAATAGTAGCAAGTATGAATTGCGGACTATAAAGTGTTGGCCTAAATAATCTCTATGATATGGTAACCAACGCAATATAATGAGGACAACAAGATATAGTGAATGCAAGGTAAAGAGACCAAAGTAAACCACAAGTAAGGAGTTAGGGTTAGGGATAACCAAAAAAGTCACGGAGATGAGGATGTATCCCGATGTTCACTTCCTTGGAGGGAAGCTAGTCACCGTTGGAGGGATGGGTGTTACCACGAAGGCACACCAACACCACGAAGGCTCACCCTATTCTCATTGAGATATCACCACGAAGGGGATTCCCAACCACTACTGGTAGACCTGGAGACGGCCTCCAAACCTTCACAAACTTTCCGGGGGAGAAATCACAAGTTGATTCCTCATCGGAGCACTCCTACCGCCTAGGAGTCTCCAACCTCCAAGAGTAACAAGATCAAGGGGGAAATGCTCAAGACTTGGTCAAATCACGAATTCCTTTGGTCAAGAGAGGGAGAGGGAGTGGATCTATCACTTGATTGGAAAATCTCTCAAGAACTCTCATGAATCTCTCCGGGATCTAAAATTTGGTGTAGGAGAAGTGAGAGGGAGCCACTAGGTGTTCTTGGGATATTTTGAATGTGGTGGTCAACCCTCTACCGGATTGGTAGAGGGGTATATATAGCAAGCCAAGAAATCTAGCCAATTTAGTGTAAGTGGCTGAGACGGGCCGGACATCCGACGGCTGAAGAAAAACCACACAAAGTACACAGGCGTAGTAGAAAAACAGGGGGCCCGGATGTCCGGGGAAGGCCCGGACATCCAGCCAACTTTCAGGCCCCGGACATCTGGCCAAGGGCCGGACATCCGGCAGACACAACCAGCAAATCAACACAGTTTCTGGACATCTAAGGCCGGATATCCGGGATATCCGGGGCGACCCGGCAGCCCGGACATTCGGCCAAGTCCCGGATGTCCGGCTAATAGAAAAACAGCAGGAACCCCAAAACTGAAACATGCATAACTTTCACATCCGGACTCCGATTTTGATGATCTTGGGCTCATTTTGAAGCTATGGAAAAAGCCCAGGTCCTCAGATAGAGAACCACCCAAGATCAACAAAAATGGAGGATGCAAATTATGCAAAGGTTTTATCATGTATTTGGGAACCTATTTGGCTTTGGATTTTCTTTGGTAGATGTATAGGCATTTGTATTTGTATTGGATAGGAGTGAAATATGCCTATGTTGGAATATGATGTGAGGAAATAGAAATAGAAGATGTTGACTTGAGAAAATCTATCACTAACCCCTTTGATCCCCTCTTAATAGTGTGGGATCCCTATAACCCAAGAATCATAAAAGAGCTACACTACATAGCTATCGAGAATCCATACTTGAGTGTATATGTTTCTTCGGTGGTCATCACTCGACAACACTAACGCCAAAGGAAATACCTTTGACTCGAGCATTTCACTTGAGCTTGATGTTGATGTTTCTTCTTGGACCAAGTTGAAGGCAAGACATTGGTGAAGTCTTCAAGTAGCTCCCCCATGCACAATGTGGGAAGCTTTGCTTTGTATTCGTCTTCACTTGTCCATCATGTGATCATCCACAAGCTTCAAGCATGTAATCCTTCGGGATGATTATGCTGAACTTGCCCTTGTCAGCCATGATCATGAACGCTTGATGTCATCCTCTCATGGACACTTGGAATCTTTCTCTCGATGCGAGCCCATGAGAATAACCTAACCCTCATAAACATAAACAAGACATAGTATGGGTTAGTACACAAAGTGCAATTGACACTTTTTTACCATACCACAAGATCATGTGTGGTACATTATTTGCACTTCAATCTTCGAGCTTCATCTTGGTCAACCGATATCTCTACTCCATGTTTAATCTTGACGTCTTGAAGGACATATTGAATTCTTCACTATGCTTCATTTATTCAAGACATGATTACCAATATCTCAATTATCATATGACCATATAGAGTTTATCCATGAATACCATATTGGTCATCACTTGTTCTTCTTCATGCTCCATCACAATCTCTTGAGAGGCACAACGAATTCTTCACATGAATTACTTGCTTCAAGACATAATCATCCATGACTCAACATGTGAGCCCATCATGATCCTATCTTCAAGCCATATGTAAAATTCTTCTCTTTAATCATTCTCTCGAGATCATGATCCATTATGGCTCAAACCATAGCTCTAAGCATGTAATGCTTCAGATACTCCAATGAACTCCATTTTGATCATCTCGATGTAATTGTTGCTTCAAAGGAGTTGTCTTCCAATATTCTTCAATCATTTTCTAATGGGACTAACCTTCAAATGTATATCTCAATGTAAACATTAGTCCATAAGGATTGTCATTTAATTACCAAAACCACACATGGGGACTACATGTACTTTCAATCTCCCCCATTTTGGTAATTGATGACAATCTCAACAAGAGGGTTTGTATAATGAATCTTAAACAAGCATGCAACTTATCCGAGGATAAATTGTATACTTGGGATGGTTGTACTAGCATCAAGACACTATCCAAGCATTTGACGATAGTACACCCATAGTATATAGGGAAAACTCCCCCACAATATATGCATGTGTAAATGAACTTTGAATGTCATTGCATATGTTGGTTGACATAAACTAGGAGAGTTTTCTCTATATACGATACTCATCCATGCAACAAGAATATATAACAAGGGTAGATATGCATGAGTGATAATAAGCACTTCAAAAATACGTATGTTAAACCCTCTAATCTTCTCCCCCATTGGCAACAAATGCCAAAATGGACGAAAAAATCTAGAAGACCAATATAGTATGAGTTCCTCCTTAATGTGTGCATATCACAAAAATGTGAGTGAAATCAAATGCACATAGTTAATGAGGAAAAATTTGAGGAGCTCAAACCATATTTAGGATCTAGAGAATGCAACAAGATACTATGATATGAAAATAAGATTAGACATGGGAGGAAAACAATCAAAAGATCCAAAGAACATATTTTGGACAAGATAGAATAGGAATATCCAATGTGATCATCATGTCAAGTATGAATCCAAAATTCGTCCAAAACACATGAGTGCGCAAGGATATATGCAATGCATACAAGCACTCACTTTCAATCTCTTACCGAAACCACCAAAGAGTCAAAAAGAACCAAACCAAGTGGTCGGCAAGGAATAAATGATACCACAGAAGGATATGAACTTTCTTGTGTATAAAAGGTTCTAAGTGGCCAATAGTCAGCATGATATGCATCCACAAAGAAACTCGCATACACAAAATTGTTGCAATAGATAAGAACATGATATCCACAAGCGAATCAATTATTATACAACTGTGATCCTAGCATAAGAGCAAGGCACATGGCACAAATTGATCTCATTTGGATATCACAAAGTGAAGCAAGCAATCAAAGAAACTCGCATACACAAAATTGTTGCAATAGATAAGAACATGATATCCACAAGCGAATCAATTATTATACAACTGTGATCCTAGCATAAGAGCAAGGCACATGGCACAAAGCACATGGCGCAAATTGATCTCATTTGGATATCACAAAGTGAAGCAAGCAATCAAAAGATCCGACGAGTCAAAAGGATAAAATAATATTATGATTTGGGCAAAGGAGTGTTCTAAAGGAAAATAGAGAAGCTCCCCATGATTTGTGCACTATTTAGAATTTTTGTATTTGGATACAAGTGCACAAAATAGGATCATCACTCCCCCAAAATCAATAGGAACACAAAACAATTGCAAGCACACACAAGGACAATAATCTTCACCAAACATGAGTGCACTAAGATGCAAGGAGGTAAGACACGCACTCATACGACAAATGTTTCCACGAAGCCACCAAAGATATAAAAAGAGAATGAAACGGTGGACATGAAAGAATAGGGATATCAACTAGAGATGTAACTTCTCTCATGTTTATAAGATTCTAGGTAGATGACAATCATGATGATATATATCCACAAAGAAGGATGTACATATGAAATAGTTACAAAAGGAAAGAATAAGATATCCAAGCGGGAGTCATAAAATATACCAATGAGATCTTTGCTTGAAAGCATATCACATGGCTTAATATTATCTTGTTGTATAATAATGAACTCCAAACACACAACCATCAAGGACATCACAACTAGCAACAAGAGATCATTGTTGGGATTCTTTGAGAAGGGAAACAAGTATCACAAGAACGAGTCAAGAAATTCATGCCATGATGCAACCAGCACAAGGTTGAATGCAAGAAATGTATGCATGAAGTAGATACTTGTTACCGAGACACCATTGGAATGATGTAGTAGATCAATAAAATGTCCAAGCTTGGCTCTAATTTCCTCATAGTGCCACCACCCTCATGAATAAGCCAAGCACCCAATGCTTCTCAAATGTACCTAAAACAATTTAAGTACAATATGGTCCCCAAACTTATTGGGTCCAAAGTAGTTAGCATAAACTACAAAACATAGGGTAAAACCACTTAAATATGTGCATATTGATATGAATTTGAATTTCATGCACATCTTAGCTATTAAGAATTTGATGGATTTACCATATATATATTGGATCAAATAAAGCAAACAAGGCATGCGAATTTACACACAGTAAATACGCATGCACAAGCCTACCGAAATCCAGGGAGATACAAATTGGACAATTGAACACATAACCGTTAATACTTCCAATAACATCACTAGTCATTCATGTTTGTCCAAAATGACTCAAAGTGATAAATCAACATATGATAGCACACAAAGTTCAACATATGAAGCAAGGAAAACCAAATGAGCATATAAGATATGCATTGCACACATACTCATGGGAATATCTCACTCAAGTAGATATAGGACACTATAAACAATGAGATAACAAACTACCATAACTCCATACAAACCAATAAGATGAACTCGAACAAAATGGTGTTTTGAGTTATCATTCGGTGTAGAAACCAAATAAGTACAAGATCATCTATACTAACACAAGCATAACATGAGAATTTAGAAATAAACACAAAGCTTGGATAGCATATTATTAACATTCCAATTAGATAGATCATCATGCAAAGCAACAATTGGAATGGCTTTAATCAAACGATTTTCCAAATACGATTTTTAAGATAACCATGGGCAAAACCGCACAAGAATGCCATATGTAAACAAGGCATTGCATGCCACATAGATATAAGATAATCTCAAATATAAATGCTAAGTAGCATTCCTCATATATTATCAACAAGAGGCAAGTGAAATCCAACCAAAGATAATTAATGAATGAGAATTTGAATTTCAAATGAGCTTAACATACCACATGGTAACTAGATAATATTGTACTTAACAATACTAGGTTGTATCCCACATATATACACATTTAAGGTTTGTGATATGCGTAAACATAACACTCACCCATAATATGATGATCCATTAATATCTCACAAGAGCCAAATAAGGTTCAACTAATGAAGCAATAAAGGCTCGGAACCACACACACAAATATATGAAGTGCATTGCGATGTACACATGCTAGATAACTCAAATCAAGCATAATAGGAGGCACAACATATACAAACACATGCTAGGTACAAAACCTAAACATGAGAGGGACTAGTAACTTTCAATGTAGACAATATAAATACAAGTTACCGCCACGAGGAGCATTGGAATGGAAAATATGGTGATAATCCACTTGACTTGCCTTGAACTATAATACATGGTGAAAATCATTTTTTCTACCTGAACTAGCCAAGTCTCCAATGTCCTCCACACACCTATTAATCAAGTTTGAGCTTGATGGTCCCCAACCAAGTTGGGTCCTAAGAAGTTAGTCACAATAGGTTTGGCAACCCAAATGGTCTTGTCAACTTTCAAACCACTTTGGGCACCAACAAACTTTGCAAACAAATTGCCTACATTATCCTTTCTAAGTGAATAATGATCATTGACAATTGGAGGCTTAGAGACATTACTGTTGGGACATGATGAAGATATGTGTCCCTTCTCACGGCAAATATAGCAACACATGCTCCCCTTTCTCTTCTTCTTTACCTTCTCAACTTGGAGAACATTATCATGGTTAGGCATGGGAAGAGGCCTTTCATTATCTTGAGATTGAACTTGAGTCCACTTCCCTTGATGCTTCACACTTGAAGCCATCTTCTTCAATGGACAAGATCTCACATGGTGTCCAACATTCTTGCACTTGAAGCAAATAATGTTGGCCAAATTCTTGACTTGATCTTGTCCCTTTTTCTTGTTCTTGGACTTCTTCTTGTTGGAGATGAAATCAACTCCTATTTTGTCTTGAGGGTCCTTTTGCACACTCAAGATATTATGACAATATTTTTCCAAGTCTTTCTTCAAACTAGTGACTTGGGCCTTGAGCTCTTTTTTTTCCTCTACAAGGTTAGTATTAACAAAAGAACTAGAGGAAGTAGAAACTTCATTGTTGGAGCAACAAGGCATGGTGAGCAATTCATCACAAGATGTACCAATATCATGCAGAGAGGAATTGCAAGGACTAGCACATGGCAATAAGGCATTTCGAGTAGAAGATGTGCTAATATCCACATGAGACTCACATGATTTTACCTTGGTGACCATAGCCTCATGAGCTAACTTTAACCCATCATGAGAGATTAGAAGATCCTCATGAGTGCCTGAGAGCTTTTTATGACTTTCTTCCAATTTCCCATAATTGCTAGTTAGCAAATCAAGTTGAGTCCTCAGCTCAATATTTTCTTTTAATATCGATGCTTCACACAAGATAGAGTTAGTAGCACAAGCATCATTTATCAATATGAGAGGAGCATGTAGAAGCTAGATACTCCGCATGAGTAGCTCAAAGTTCCTCATGAGACTTAGAGAGTTTGGTGAGCTCTTCTTTGACCTTCTTGTAGTCAAGGTCAAGGTGCTCAAAATCCTCTTTAAGTTTACAATGAGTAACTTCAATCTCTTCTTTTAAAGACCTCAAGTCACTAAGACATTGATGAGCCATAGGAAGTTCATTTTCAAGTTGTTCACTTTTTGCTTGCTCGTAAAGAAATAAGTCATTATATTTTTGAAAGCAAGCAAGAACATCTTGGAACCTTTTATAAGTGTTATTTTTAGCTCTACGAAGAGTTTTCCCAATCTCAAAGAGATTTTGAGTCAAGACTTCATCATCTTCCTCATTACAACTATCATCATTATCACTAAGAGAAGATGATACCTCGTCATTACCTCTTGCCATGAGGCACATGTGAACAAAAGGGGTTGATGATGATTCTTTTGGAGAAGAGGGTTCTTCATCAATCAAGTGTGCCTCATTTTTCTTGATTTCCTCTACATGGTTAGTCATAGAACAACTAGAGGAAACCAAAGTATTTCGATCATGGCAACACGGGAGAGGAAGCATATCATCACAAACATTTGTCATGGAATTCTTAGGTGATATGCATGGACTATAAACACAATAATTTATACTATTTGTGGTGCTAGATATGCTCAAGTCCATAGAGGATACATCACTAGCATCTACACAAGCAAGATCATCAATAATGATCTTAACACCATCATCACAAGATATTTCTTCACTCACCATGTCATTACCTTGTGGTATGCCACATGTTGGTGAAGTGGAAGATGTTGAAGTGTGCAAGTAATCGGGGGTGGAAGCAATAGAGAGATCCTCATGATTTAAAAATGTGGAGAACTCCTCCATTAACTCCCCGAAAATAATATGGTCTTAATCAAGATTGGACCCACCATATATATCTTCAAGTTTGGTCCAAGCCTCATGAGCCGACTTGCAAGTCGAGATTTCCTTAAACACTTCAACGGTTATAGTTTGATGAATGGCAAGAGAAGTATCACAATCAAGATACATATCCTCAAACGATGGAGAAGGACCATCCTTTGCAACAGAAATTCCTATAAGAACAATTCGCCAAGCATTTGGACCCATGTCCCGAAAGTGACAAAGCATGCGAATTCTCCACATGTGATAATTTGTGCGATAAAAAACAAAGGTGTCGCCGTGCACTAATCCTTTAGTCGACATCGTTACTCTCTAGGCGGTTAAGCCCTAAAGAGAGACCAAGGCTCTGATACCAATTGAAAGGACCACGATGTCGCATAGAGGGGGGGGTGAATAGGCGATTTAAAATCTTTTACGGATTTGGCTATATCCTAATGCGGAAATAAACTAAGCGGATACTTTTCAAGCACAAATCCTAAATATACTAAGCTCACTAAGTGCACCAACAACTTAGGATAAACAAGATGAGAACAATGAGGATATGAGTAAGCACAAGTAAGTTACACAAACTTACTCAATGTATATCACAAGATATGGAAATGAATAATACACACAACCACAAGTAAGCAATACAAGCTTACACAAATTGTATCACAATATATGGAATTGAATGATACAAGCAAACTCAAGTAAGCACTACAAGCTTAGACAAGTTATGTCACAAGATATGGAAATGAATGTTACAAGCTAGCAATTCACACTAAGCACAAGATATATCAATAGTAGCAAGTATGAATTGCGGACTATAAAGTGTTGGCCTAAATAATCTCTATGATATGGTAACCAAAACTATATAATGAGGACAACAAGATATAGTGAATGCAAGGTAAAGAGACCAAAGTAAATCACAAGTAAGGAGTTAGGGTTAGGGATAACCAAAGTAACGGAGACGAGGATGTATCCCGATGTTCACTTCCTTGGAGGGAAACTAGTCACTGTTGGAGGGACGGGTGTTACCACGAAGGCACACCAACACCACGAAGGCTCACCCTATTCTCCTTGAGATATCACCACGATGGGGATTCCCAACCATTAGTGGTAGACCTTGAGGCGGCCTCCAAACCTTCACAAACTTTCCGGGGGACAAATCACAAGTTGATTCCTCACCGGAGCACTCCTACCGCCTAGGAGTCTCCAACCTCCAAGAGTAACAAGATCAAGGGGGAAATGCTCAAGACTTGCTCAAATCACGAATTCCTTTGGTCAAGAGAGGGAAAGGGAGTGATTCTATCACTTGATTGGAAAATCTCTCAAGAACTCTCACGAATCTCTCCGGGATCTAAGATTTGGTGTAGGAGAAGTGAGAGGGAGCCACTAGGAGTTCTTGGGATATTTTGAATGTGGTGGTCAACCCTCTACCGGATTGGTAGAGGGGTATATATAGCAAGCCAAGAAATCGAGTCGTTTTATTGTGAGTGGCTGAGACGGGTCGGACATCCGGGCAAGGGCCGGACATCCGGCGGCTGAAGAAAAACCACACAAATTACACAGGCGTAGTAGAAAAAAAGGGGGCCCGAATGTCCAGCGAAGGCCCAGACATCCAGCCAACTTTCAGGCCCCGGACATCTGGCCAAGGGCCGGACATCCGGCGGACACAACCAGCAAATCAACACAGTTTTTGGACATCTACGGCCGGATATCCGGGAGGATCCCGGATATCCGGGGCGACCCGGCATCCCGGACATCCGGCCAAGTCCCGGATGTCCGGCCAATAGAAAAACAGCAGGAACCCCAAAACTGAAACATGCATAACTTTCACATCCGGACTCCGATTTTGATGATCTTGGGCTTGTTTTGAAGCTATGGAAAAAGCCCAGGTCCTCGCATAGAGAACCACCCAAGAACAAAAAAAATGGAGGATGAAAATTATGCAAAGGTTTTATCATGTATTTGGGAACCTATTTGGCTTTGGATTTTCTTTGGTAGATGTATAGGCATTTGTATTTGTATTGGATAGGAGTGAAATATGCCTATGTTTGGAATATGATGTGAGGAAGTAGAAATAGAAGATGTTGACTTGAGCAAATCTATCACTAACCCCTTTAATCCCATCTTAATAGTGTGGGATCCCTATAACTCAAGAATCATAAAAGAGCTACACTACATAGCTATCGAGAATCCATACTTGAGTGTATATGTTTCTTCGGTGGTAATCACTCCACAACACTAACGCCAAAGGAACTACCTTTGACTCGAGCCTTTCACTTGAGCTTGATGTTGATGATTCTTCTTGGATCAATTTGAAGGCAAGACATTGGTGAACTCTTCAAGTAGCTCCCCCATACACAATGTGGGAAGCTTTGCTTTGTATTCATCTTCACTTGTCTATCATGTGATCATCCACAAGCTTCAAGCATGTAATCCTTTGGGATGATTATCCTGAACTTGCCCTTGTCAGCCATGATCATGAACACTTGATGTTATCCTCTCATGGACACTTGGAATCTTTCTCTTGATGCGAGCCCATGAGAATAACCTAACCCTCATAAACATAAACAAGACATAGTATGGGTTAGTACACAAAGTGCAATTGACACTTTTTTACCATACCACAAGATCATGTGTGGTACATTATTTGCACTTCAATCTTCGAGCTTCATCTTGGTCAACCGATATCTCTACTCCATGTTTAATCTTGACGTCTTGAAGGACATATTGAATTCTTCACTATGCTTCATTTCTTCAAGACATGATTACCAATATCTCAATTATCATATGACCATATAGAGTTTATCCATGAATACCATATTGTTCATCATTTGTTCTTCTTCATGCTCCATCACAATCTCTTGAGAGGGACAACGAATTCTTCACATGAATTACTTGCTTCAAGACATAATCATCCATGACTCAACATATGAGCCCATCATGATCCTATCTTCAAGCCATATGTAAAATTCTTCTCTTTAATCATTCTCTCGAGATCATGATCCATTATGGCTCAAACCATAGCTCTAAGCATGTAATCCTTCAGATACTCCAATGAACTCCATTTTGATCATCTCGATGTAATTGTTGCTTCAAAGGTGTTGTCTTCCAATATTCTTCAATCATTTTCTAATGGGACTAACCTTCAAATGTATATCTCAATGTAAACATTCGTCCATAAGGATTGTCATTTAATTACCAAAACCACACATGGGGACTACATGTACTTTCAGCTGCCCCGCGCTGGCCCCGCCTGCCGTCGCTCGCCCCGCTTGCCCTCGCCCGCTGCAGCTGCCTCGCCGCACGCCTCTGCTGCCCTGCCGCCCTGTCAGCGCGGCCGCCGCCACCCCACAACTTCGGCCGGCCGGGCCCCTCCCCCCCCCACTCTCCTGGCCCGCGCCCGGCGCCCTTTGGCTGCCCCGGCCCGCGCCCGGGGCATGCGCCCCACCATGGCCGCGGCCGTCGCCCGGGTCCTCCCCGACGGGCAACCCCCGCCCGCGCCCGTTAAGCCTGCTCCACTGGCCTCTGTGCCACTGGCAGCTGGGGCCCGCCCCTGTAAAAAAAGGGTTTAAAAATAAAATAAATAATATTAATAAAAATAAATAATTAATTCATTATTTAAATGGTTAATTAACTTAATTAATTAATCTTAATTAACCTAATGAAGTAGATTAGTTAATCTAAAACTGTAGTTAGTTAGATGAGACAATGACAGGCGGGCCCCGGTTGACAGGTTGACCAGTCAACCGACTGGTTGACTGCTGATGTCATGATGACATCACGCTGATGTCATTACTCATTTCTGTCGAATTTAATAATTGATAATAATTTGAGAAAATGATTAAAACTTTAGAAAATCATAGAAAATAATCCGTAGCTCAAATGGAAATACTTTGTACATGAAAGTTGCTCAGAACAATGAGATGATTCTGAATATGCCCTCCTCATACCTGCCACATGCCTCTAACTACCTGAACATGGAACCTTCCCCTCCGGTTCAGTATACCGAGATCAAGCTAAATGCCGGGAAAATATCCCAGATATTTTCCCGCTTCGTCTGCGACGTGTAGCACTGCGTTAGGTCACCCCTAACATCGCTTATTGCCATGTCATGCTTTGTGATTGCTTTCATTGCCGTGTATTTATCTGTTTCTTCCCCCTCTTCTCTCCGGTAGACCCCGAGCCCGCTGCTGATGCCGCTGTGATCGACTACGTCACCGCCGACTCTTCTTCCCTTTTCAGCAGAGCTTCCAAGCAAGCACCCCCCCTTTGAGCATGCCTATATCGCCGATTCTTTTCTCTCTTATGTTTGCATTAGAATTGCTACTGCTGCTGCTTTACCTATTCTGATGCATAGCCTGTTTATTGTAACCTGCTATTGAAACCTTACTTGCTTATCCTAAACTGTTTAGTATAGGCTGGGTAGAGACTTACCAGAGACTCCAACTTGTCCCCAGTTGCCCCGCTGGATTATCAGATGACTCGATCAACGGGACCGACAGCCAGACCCTGGCACTACACAACACCCCCTTAGTTGTATGACATTGCAGCGTCACCATCGAGTGCCGAGGGTGATACCTCGTATAGCACTCCTGATGTTAACTCTGTAGAGTAGCTATTTGGTCATGGTCATCGAGGGTGATTCCTCCTTCTCCACTTCTGATACGACCCTGTCACGCAACACTTCAAGTGTGAACGTCGAGGGTGATTCCTCCGAGTTCACCTTGACGGATACATCGAGTAGGAATCCAACGAGGGTGATACCTCGGATTCCCCTGATGTTATGAACACAAGGATACTTGGACTATACTACTGTTACTTGGAAAGGCGGGTCGACCCTGAGGGGTACCCGCGAGTGATGTGGAGACGGGTTGACCTGGATGGTGCCCGAGTGATGAATACGAGGTGTGGCCTGGCATTCCTAGCCCTTGCCGCAAGTCCTCGAGACGGGGCGACGGGGTCACATCGCTCGTGAGTCTCTGCTCGTTACCGCACCCCAAATGTACTAACGATTTGGATATGTGATCTGAGTGGGCCTTTGCCCCGATAGCACTAACCATCATGTGGGAAAAGTTATGGGCACTCTGCATCGTATGCATTAGCCGAAAGCTCTGTCAGACGTCCAGTTCAGCATGGCGGCACGGACGGACCAGCGCCATCTTGTAGTGGTGGTGCCTGGCTTCACCGTGTGTGCAACGACCCGGAGTGCACTGGGCGATGGCCCAAGACCCCTGACTGCTTAGGATATGGACTGATGGGGACCTCTCTGCTGAGCTCTAGGTAGGGTTGCGGTGTGTCATTTGGTCGAGGCCGTGCATGACCCAGAAAGTGTGTCCGGCCTGAGTTAAGCGAACGTGGTGGGTAAGTTGGTGCACCCCTGCAGGGATGAAAACATCTATCGATAGCCGGATCCTCGGTAACGGACGCTCGGAGTTGTATCCCGATCGATACGACTAGAACATATTGATGAGATGAGATATGGATAATATGTCTCTGGGATTACTTTCTCCCAGGGAGTCAAGAAAGAATCTCTGGCCGAGGTTGATACTTGGATATTATGACTTTGGGATTGCTTTCTCACAGGGAGTCGAGAAAGGATCTCTGGGTGAGGTTGAGACTAAATGATACTACTACTTTATACTGTACTAGTCTACCCTCTTCGAATGTTGCATGACCTCTGAAGATGCTAGTCTTCTATAGGACTAGGCCTTCTCTCTATTCTGGCATTTTTGCAGCCCAGTCCACATATACAGTCTCCCTTTGAAAATGTTGCATATGTAGTGTAGATCCTTGCTTGCTGAGTACTTCGGATGAGTACTCATAGTTGCTTTTCTCTCTTTTTCCCCGATATCCTTTTGATGCAACCAGATGATGGAGCCCCTGAGACAGCTGCCCCCGCCGAAGATCGCTACTACTAACCCGAGGGTGGATACTACTATGAGTTGGCCGACGACCAGGAGTAGATTCGGAGGGTCCCAGGCAGGAGGCATGCGCCTTTCGATCGTAGTGTTTTCTTTTGCCCCGCCTTTTTAAGGGCCTATCTATGTTTTCTTTTATATCTGTACTCAGATATCTGATGCTTCCGCTAACGCTTGTACGCGAGCTTATGTATTCGAACCCTCGAGGCCCCTGGCTTGTAATATAAAGCTTGTATGACTTTATTTGTGATTTAGAGTTGTGTTGTGATATCTCACCGTGAGTCCTTAGGCTTGATCATGTGCATTTGCGTGTATGATTAGTGCACGATTGAGCCGGGAGCATCACACTCGTCATCTTTTTCATCTAATGAGCTCACAGTGTCATCAATTTCTTCTTCCATAGTTTCCTGCAAAATATTAGTCTCTTCTTGGACAGCGGAGGCTTTCTCAATAAACGCATCAATATCGGCATTATATTCATAATTCTCATATCAATATTTAAGTACATTATAATTTTCAGGTCTGTAAACAGCATCATCAAGATTTTCACACTTTTCAAACAAAGATTCAATTTCATAAGCACCCTCAAAAGCAACGAATTCTTCTATTCGTTCCACATCATAGTAATCATATATACCATTAGCATAAGAAGCCAAGGTTTTATTATCATTAAATTGACATGAAAAGGGAAGGTGTGGAGCCTTCAACCTAGAGCAACAAGTATAATCATATCTCAAGCATAGTTCCCGAGCATACCAATGCAACATATGAATTTGATCCCATAATAGTTTCCCTTTTTTAGTCAAGCGATAATACCTAAAGTATTCATGTTGATCCAACGTGTCTCCCATTATATAATTGAATGGGGTTTTCACAGGATTATTAAAGTAGTGCATAATATCTTTCACATAATGAGCATCGAGGGTTTTAGGAGGTTCCCCATCTCCATGAGTAACAAATACACCTAATTTTTTTGGTATTTCGTGTCCCATATCCATAGCTAAAGATAGAGAACAATTTAGAATAGCAAATAAAATCTACTTAGTGATAAAGCAAACAAGCACACATGAGAATATTCACCCCACGCTATTGCTCCCCGGCAACGGTGCCAGAAAACGGTATTGATAACCCACAAGTATAGGGGATCAGTTGTAGTCTTTCTCGATAAATAAGAGTGTTGAATGCAATGAGGAGCTAAAGGTAGAACAAATATTCCCTCAAGTTCTATCGACCACCGATACAACTATATGCACGCTTAACGTTCGCATTACCTAGAACCAGTATGAAACTAGAAGTACTTTGTAGGTGTGACAGGATAGGTTTGCAAGATAATAAAGAGCACGTAAATAAAATCTAGGGGCTGTTTAGATGAAGAAACAAGTAAGTTAGGTTTAGTAAAGAGCTTTTTGTAACGCAAGAAAGTTATTTGTCCCTAGCCAATCGATAACTAGACCGGTAATCACGATTGCAATTTTATATGAGGGAGAGGCATAAGCTAACATACTTTCTCTTGTTGGATCATATGCACTTATGATTGGAACTCTAGCAAGCATCCGCAACTACTAAAGATCATTACGGTAAAACCCAACCATAGCATTAAAGTATCAAGTCCTCTTTATTCCCATACACCATAACCCACTTATCCGTGTTTGTGTTTCTATCACTCACGCAACGCAGACAATAAGCAAACCATTTAGATATTGCAAACCCTACAGCGGGGATCCCTCATGCTTGCGCGACACGGAGAGCACCATAGGACAGCACCAATAATAAAACATGCAACTCAAACCAATCACGATCATCAATGAACCCATAGGACAAAATGGATCTACTCAAACATCATAGGATAGCCATACATCATTGGAAAATAATATATAGCGTTGAGCACCATGTTTAAGTAGAGATTACAGCGGGGAGAAGAGGTGTTACACTACTGCATATAGGGAGAGAGAGTTGGTGATGACGGCGGCGATGTTGTTGGTGTAGATCGCCGTCACGATGGTGGCCCCGACGGTGTTCCGGTGCCACCGGGAGAGACGCGAGAGAGCCCCCCTCCTTCTTCTTCTTCCTTGGCCTCCCCTCTAGATGGGATAAGGGTTTCCGCTCTGGTCCATGGCCTCCATGGCGGCGGAGGGGCGAGAGCCCCTCCGAGATTGGATCTCTCTCTCCGTTTCCTTCTGTTTCTGCGCACCCAGATTGTGACCTTTCGCCGTTTCTTAAATTCACGGAGATCCGTAACTCCGATTGGGCTGAAATTTTAACACGACTTTTATCCGGATATTAGCTTTCTTGCGGAGGAAGAAGGGCACCAACCGCCTTATGGAGTGTCCACAAGGGCCCAGGGCGTGCCCTACCCCCTGGGGCGTGCCCCCCTGCCTTGTGGACTCCTCGGGCATCGTCTCGCGTTGTTTCTTTTTCCCAAAAATCACATATATTCCAAAAAAAATCTCTATAAGTTTTTATCGCGTTTGGACTCCGTTTGATATGGATTTTCTGCGAAACAAAAAACATGCAACAAATAGGAACTGGCACTGGGCACTGGATCAATATGTTAGTCCCAAAAATTGTATAAAAAGTTGCCAAAAGTATATGAAAGTTGTAGAATATTGGCATGAAACAATATGTTATATGAAATTTTTGGATAGTAAAGATAGGGGCAAGCACCACATGTTAAAGGATCTATGACAATATAACTTCTATGTGAATATGAACAAACATAAATTATTACGTTGTCTTCCTTGTCCAACATCAACAATTTTGGCATATAATATTTTGATGGGTGCTGATAATCACAGAAGATTTCCAAGATAGTGTATTTGCATGTGAATCTTCTCTTCCCTTATTAATTCTTTCATGAATTGCTTCATTGACCAATACTATGTTTGTCAATCTACAATAAAATTTTCTACTTATACTCTTCCTTGTGTGATGTCATTACTTACTATAAGATTAGCATATGATCTTTTTCATTTATTTCCTTTCTTTTTATTGAAACATGAAAGTAAAGAAAGTAAAACCCAACTAAACTTTATTATATATCTCGCACACGATTACAAGGATAGATCACTAAGCAAACTCTCGAAAAGAAAGGATCAAACTAACTTTTTTTCATCTAAAGCAAAAGATAACCATGGATCGAACTAAGAAAAGTAAAGGCAAAGGATAGTGCAGGTGATACGATACCGGGGAAACCTCCCCCAAGCTTGGCGGAAGCCAAGGGGAGTGCCCATACCCAATACTCAATTTTCTTTTGGTGATGAAGAAGGTGGTGGTGATGAAGTGGTAGCGATCTTGTCCTCGGGTTTCCATGGCAGAGGCTCACCATTATAGGAGGAGGAGTGAGTCTCTCGGGTCCTGCAACTGGCAGCCAAACTCATACCTTTAAACCTTGCCTCATATTCAAAGACTTGGTTTTGAAGGTCATAGATCTGGCTCTGGAGGAAGTTGATTTGCTCGTTGAAGGAGAAAATGATGTCCTTCATGGACTTGCCATCCACCTTGAGATCGCGGGTGTAGTCCGCGATCATGAGGTGATTGGCATGGAGTACACGTTCCACCATCCCCTTGCACCGGAAGACTTCCTACTCCATAGCTTCAAGCCTAGCCTCCACGGATCTAGTCCCATTGGGGCCTTGCACATCGCGGATGTGGAGCACCCCCTCACGCATATGGATAGCTTGAGGTGCTCCATCACCTCCCGCAAATATGGGTTGATGACATTCTCGAAAAACATGTCCTTAGAGGAGCTTGAGGAGGCCATGGTGGATTGGATCTGTCAGAGAATAGCAAGGAAAAGAAAACAAGAGATTTCTCTGTGATATGGAGGTAATAGGTTCGGGGGTATATAATTTTTTTTTATCTTGGGAAACAAGCAAAAGGAAGAAAAACGGAGTCCGGAAGGTACCCGAGGTGGGCACAACCCACCTGGGCGCGCCTGGCAAGCCAGGCGCACCCTGGTGTCTTATGCCCACCAGGGTCACCTTCCTGGTAGTTTCTTATTTTCCTAATTTTCTAATTATTCCAAAACTGAAAAAAAAATTGCAGAATTTTTGGAGTCCGTTTACTTACCGTATCACGTACCTCCCTTTTTTCACGATTCTGGAGTGTTCCAGAAGGTTTCTTTTATGTGTTCTTCCGGTGTCATGGTTTGGATAACATTACTTTCAACATTAATGGGCGTACATGAGATATAATGTTTTATTCGTTGCCCATTAACAACCTTCGGGTTAGTACCTTCGGCATTATTTATTTTGATAGCTCCAGATCGATAAACCTCCTCGATAACATAGGGTCCTTCCCATTTGGAGAGGAGTTTTCCTGCAAAGAATCTGAAATGAGAGTTGTACAAAAGAACGTATTCTCCAACTTTGAACTCATGCTTTTGGATTCTTTTATCATGCCATCTTTTAACTTTTTCTTTAACTAACTTGGCATTTTCATAAGCTTGGGTCCTCCATTCATCTAATGAGCTAATATCTAATAACATCTTTTCACCAGCAAGTTTGAAATCATAGTTGAGTTCTTTAATTGCTCAATATGCTTTATGTTCTAATTCAAGAGGCAAATGACAAGCTTTTCCATAAACCATTTTATAAGGAGACATACCCATAGGATTTTTATATGCTGTTCTATAAGCCCAAAGTGTATCATCTAATTTCTTAGACCAATTCTTCGGGGACCTATTGACTGTCTTTTGTAATATTAATTTTATTTCTCTATTGCTAAGTTCAACTTGACCACTAGATTGAGGATGATAGGGTGATGCAATTCTATGGACTCCAAACCCACAAGTATAGGGGATCAATTGTAGTCCTTTCGATAAGCAAGAGTGTCGAACCCAACGAGGAGCAGAAGGAAATGTCAAGCGGTTTTCAGTAAGGTAATGTCTGCAAGCACTGAAATTGTAAGTAGCGAGTAGTTTAATAGCAAGATAATTTGTAACGAGCAAGTAACAATAGTAGTAACAAAATTGCAGCAAGGTAGCCCAATCCTTTTGAGGTAAAGGACAGGCCAAAACGGTCTCTTATGATAAGCAAAGTGTTCTTGAGGGTACACGGGAATTTCATGTAGTCACTTTCATCATGTTGGTTTGATTCATGTTCGCTACATTGATAATTTGATATGTGGGTGGATCGGTGCTTAGGTGCTGTTCTGACTTGAACAAAACTCTTACTTATGATTAAGCCCCTCGCAAGCATCCGCAACTACGAAAAAAGTATTAAGAATAAATTCTAACCATAGCATTAAACGTTTGGATCCAATCGGTCCCTTACGGAATAGCGCATAAACTAGGGTTTAAGCTTCTGTCACTCTCGCAACCCATCATCTAATAACTACTCCACAATGCATTCCCTTAGGCCCAAATATGGTGAAGTGTCATGTAGTCGACATTCACATGACACCACTAAGGGAATCACAACATACATATCATCAAAATATCGAACACATATCAAGTTCACATGATTACTGGCATCATGATTTCTCCCGTGACCTCAAGAACAAAAGTAACTACTCACAAATGATAATCATGCTCAAGATCAGAGGGGTATTAAATAGCATAATGGATCTGAACATATAATCTTCCACCAAATAAACCATATAGTAATCAACTACTAGATGTAATCTACACTACTAGTCACCCACAAGTACCAATCTATAGTTCCGGTACAAAGATTGAACACGGGAGATGAACTAGGGTTTGAGAGGAGATGGTGTTGTTGAAGATGTTGATGGAGATTGCCCTCCCCAAGATGGTAGAGTTGTTGGTGATGATGATGGCGATGATTTCCCCCTCCGGGAGGGAAGTTCCCCTGGCGGAATCACTCCGCCGGAGGGCAAAAGTGCTCCTGCCCAAGTTCCGCCTCGAGACGGCGGCGCTTCGTCCCGAAAGTCCTCTCCTAATTTTTTCTAGGTCAAAATGACTTATATACCAGAAGATGGGCACAGGAGGTGGGCTGGGCTGAGCACAACCCACCAGGGCGCGCTTGGGGGGCCTGGCGCGCCCTGGTGTCTTGTTCTCACCAGGTGGCCCCCCTCCGGTAGTTATTTGCTCCAATATTTCTTATTTATTCCATAAAAAATCCTCGCGAAGTTTCAGCTCATTTGGAGTTGTGCAGAATAGGTAGCCTGACATAGCTTTTTGAGGTCCAGATTTCTAGCTGTCGGAATTCTCCCTCTTTGTGTATACCTTGCATATTATGAGAGAAAAGGCATTAGAATTACTCCAAAAAGCATTATTATGCATAAAAACATTATAAATAACAGTAGGTAAACATGATGCAAAATGGACGTATCATCTGGCTATGCTCCATCTTCATCACAAAAAGTATTTCATCATGCACAACCCCGATGACAAGCCAAGCAATTGTTTCATACTTTTAATATTCTCAAGCCTTTTCAACTTTCACGCAATATATGAGTGTGAGCCATGGATATAGCACTATAGGTGGAATAGAATATGATGGTGGAGGTTGTGTGGAGAAGACAAAAAGGAGAAAGTCTCACATCGACTCGGCTAATCAATGGGCTATGGAGATGCCCATCAATTGATGTCAATGCAAGTGAGTAGGGATTGCCATGCAATGGATGCACTAGAGCTACAAGTGTATGAAAGCTCAAGCTGAACACTAAGTGGGTGTGCATCCAACTTGCTTGCTCATGAAGACCTCGGGCATTTGAGGAAGCCCATCATCGGAATATACAAGCCAAGTTATTTAATGAAAATTCCCACTAGTATATGAAAGTGATAACTCAAGAGACTCTCTATATGAAGAACATGGTGCTACTCTGAAGCACATGTGTGGTAAAAGGACAGTAGCATTACCCCTTCTCTCTTTTTCTCTCATTTTTTTTGTTTTTTTTTGCCCTCTCTTTTTCTTGGCCTCCTTTTTTTATTTTAATTTTATTATTATTTTTTCGTTCGAAGTCTCATCCTGACTTGTGGGGGAATCATAGTCTCCATCATCTTTTGCTCACTTGGACAATGCTCTAATAATGATGATCATCACACTTTTATTTACTTAAAACTCAATATTACAACTCGATACTAGAACAAAGATATGACTCTATATGAATGCCTCCGGCAGTTTACTGGGATGTGCAATGATCTAGCATAGCAATGACATCAAAAAATGGACAAGCCATGAAAACATCATGCTAGCTATCTTACGATCATGCAAAGCAATATGACAATGAATGCTCAAGTCATGTATATGATGATGATGGAAGTTGCATGGCAATATATCTCGGAATGGCTATGGAAATGCCATGATAGGTAGGTATGGTGGCTGTTTTGAGGAGGATATAAGGAGGCTTATGTGTGACAGAGCGTATCATATCACGGGGTTTGGATGCACCCATGAAGTTTGCACCGACGCTCGAGGTGAGAAAGGGCAATGCACGGTACCGAAGAGGCTAGCAATGGTGGAAGGGTGAGAGTGCGTATAATCCATGGACTCAACATTAGTCATATAGAACTCACATACTTATTGCAAAAATCTATTAGCTATCGAAACAAAGTACTACACGCATGCTCCTAGGGGGATAGATTGGTAGGAAAAGACCATCACTCGTCCCCGACCGCCACTCATAAGGAAGACAATAAAAAACAAATCATGCTCCGACTTCGTCACATAACGGTTCACCATATGTGCATGCTTCGGGAATCACAAACCTTAACACAAGTATTTCTACCAGTCCACAATTACTTACAAGCATGACTCTAGTATCACCATCTTTATATCGCAAAACTATTGCAAGGAATCAAACATATCATATTCAGTGATCTACAAGTTATGTAGGATTTTATGACTAACCATGTGAATGACCAATTCATGTCAACTCTCTAAATAGATATAAGTGAAGCATGAGAGTTTAATTCTTTCTACAAAAGATATGCCCATGCTCAAACAAATATAAGTGAAGCAAAAGAGCATTCTAAAAATGGCGGTTTTCTATGTGTAGGGAAACAGGCAATCCAAACTTCAAATGATATAAGTGAAGCACATGAAGCATTCTATAAAGCCAGACTCAAAAGATATATGTGAAGTGCAAAGAGCATTCTATAAATCAACCAAGGACTATCTCATACCAGCATGGTGCATTATTAAAAGAAAAATAAAAAGCACATGATGCTCCAAGATTTATGCATATCATGTGACGAACTAAAATATAGCTCCAAGTAAAATTACCGATGATCATTAGAAGAAAGAGGGGATGCCTTCCGGGGCATCCCCAAGGTTAGTTGCTTGGGAGTCCTTGAATATTACCTTGGGGTGCCTCGGGCATCCCCAAGCTTAGGCTCTTGCCACTCCTTATTCCTCCATCCATCGTGATCTCACCCAAAACATGAAAACTTCAATCACACAAAACTTAACAAAACCCTCGTGAGATCCGTTAGTATAATAAAACAAATTACCACTTTAAGTACTGTTGCAAACTCATTCATATTTTATTTTGCATTTTATCTACTTTATTATAACTTTTCCATGGCTTATAGCACCGATACAATCGATAGTTTCATCAAAACAAGCAAAACAATGCATCAAAAACAGGACAGTCTGTAGCAATCTAAAAATCTACCACACTTCTGTAACTCTAAAAAATCTGAAAAATTAAGAAAAAATAAACAATTTGTATAGAAGTACTATGCAAAAAGTTTGAGAATCGTTTGACTTTCCATTCAAAAACGTAAAATCACGCACTACAGCCAAAGTTTCTGTTTTTGCACCGCACATACCAAACAAGCAATCTAATCATCCTAAAGGCAAATATTGGCACATTATTTTTATAATACACTGGATTTATACAAGGGGATAATTATTTTTGTTGAAAAGTTTCTGTAGTTCAAGATTCACAAAGTTTCCATGGGCATGAACAAAGTTCAAGGAGCTCCCCCACTTCAACGATGCTCGTCTTTCTTACTTTCACTTATCTTTTTGAAAAAGTTTTAGGTTCCCCACTATATTTTTTTGTTTTTAAACTTTAAAAAAGCGCACAACAGAAATAATTGACTCTTTAAAACTTCTGGTTGTCTCCCTAGCAGCTCTTTCTTTAAAGCCATTAAGCTAGGCATATAGTGCTCAAGTAATGGATCCACCCAGATCCCAAGGTATATCAAAGCCAATTTTAATTAACAATGATTTTTAATTTAGTCGTGAGCACAAAGTAATATATATCATGCAACAACGAAGTCTAACTCTCTTTCTATGCATCGGCATGTCATAAAAGAACATTTCATGCTCATCAAGTAAAGGCCAATGCATAGTATAAACAGTTTGTTGCAATTTTATCGTATTGGAAACATAGAGAGGTGGAGATGTAGTTCCTCTCTCATAATAATTGCAAGTAGGAGCATCAAGCACATGCATAGTATATTTATCAAAATCATCATGTGCAATAGTAGAACGCAACCCATCAATAAAGTCCTTAATAAACGCAAACTTCTCCGATATAGTGTAGTTGGGAGAATTCCAAAAGATAATAGGACTATCATGCGTGGGTGCAATAGCAACAATTTCATTCATAACATAAGGAACTATAGCAAGTTCATCTCCATAAGCATAATTCATATTGGCATCTTGGACACAAGCATAGCAAGCATCAAGTTCATCAAAAAGGGGTATTTCAAATGAATCAAAGGGATCATAGCAATCATCCTTTCGTAAGCACGAAGGGAAATTAAACAATGTATGAGTTGAAGAGTTACTCTCATTAGAAGGTGGGCATGGGTGATCAATCCGCTCTTCCTCCTTTTGTTCATTGCTCTCCTCGTCATCTTTTTCATCTAATGAGCTCACAGTGTCATCAATTTCTTCTTCCATAGTTTCCTACAAAATATTAGTCTCTTCTTGGACAGCGGAGACTTTCTCAATAAACACATCAATATCGGCATTATATTCATAATTCTCATAGCAATATCTAAGTAAAGCATAATTTTCATGTCTGTAAACAGCATCATCAAGATTTTCACACTTTTCAAACAAAGATTCAATTTCATAAGCACCCTTAAAAGCAACGAATTATTCTATTCATTCCACATCATAGTAATCATATATACCATTAGCATAAGAAGCCAAGGTTTTATTATCATTAAATTTACATGAAAAGGGAAGGTGTGGAGCCTTCATCCAAGAGCAACAAGTATAATCATATCTGAAGCATAGTTCCCGAGCATACGAATGCAACATATGAATTTGATCCCATAATAGTTTCCCTTTTTGTGTCAAGCGATTATCCCTAAAGTATTCATGTTGAACCAACGTGGCTCCCATTATATAATTGAATGAGGTTTTCTCAGGGTTATGAAAGTAGTGCATAATATCATTCACATAATGAGCATCAAGGGTTTTAGGAGGTTCCCCATCTCCATGAGTAGCAAGTACACCTAATTTTTTTGGTATTTCGTGTCCCATATCCATAACTAAAGATAGAGAACAATTTAGAACAGTAAATAAAATCTACTTAGTGATAAAGCAAACAAGCACACATGAGAATATTCACCCCACGCTATTGCTGCCCGTCAACGGCACCAGAATAAGGTCTTGATAACCCACAAGTATAGGGGATCAGTTGTATCCTTTCTCAATAAATAAAAGTATCGAACCCAACGAGGAGCTAAAGGTAGAACAAATATTCCATCAAGTTCTATCAACCACCGATACAACTCTACGCACGCTTAACGTTCGCTTTACCTAGAACAAGTATGAAACTAGAAGTACTTTGTAGGTGTGATAGGATAGGTTTGCAAGATAATAAAGAGGACGTAAATAAAATCTAGGGGCTGTTTAGATGAAAAAACAACTAATTTAGTTTTAGTGAAGAGCTTTTTTGTAACGCAAGAATGTTATTTGTCCCTAGGCAATCGATAACTAGACCGGTAATCAAGATTGCAATTTTATATGAGGGAGAGGCATAAGCTAACATACTTTCTTTTCTTGGATCATATGCACTTATGATTGCAACACTAGCAAGCATCTGCAACTACTAAAGATCATTAAGGTAAAACCCAACCATAGCATTAAAGTATCAAGTCCTCTTTATTCCCATACGCCATAACCCACTTATCCGTGTTTGTGTTTCTATCACTCACGCAATGCAGACAATAAGAAAACCATGAACATATTGCAAACCCTACAGCGGGGATCCCTCACACTTGCGCGACACGGAGAGCACCATAGGACAGCACCAATAATAAAACATGCAACTCAAACCAATCACGATCATCAATGAACCCATAGGACAAAACGGATCTACTCAGACATCATAGGATAGCCATACATCATTGGAAAATAATATATAGCGTTGAGCACCATGTTTAAGTAGAGATTACAGAGGGGAGAACAGGTGTTACACTGCTGCATAGAGGGGGAGAGAGTTGGTGATGACGGCGGCGAAGTTGTTGGTCTAGATCGCCGTCATGATGATGGCCCCGACGGTTTTCCGGTGCCACCGGGAGAGAGGGGGAGAGTGCCCCCCTCCTTCTTCTTCTTCCTTAGCCTCCCCCCTAGATGGGAGAAGTGTTTCCCCTCTGGTCCATGGCCTCCATGGCGGCAGAGGGGAGAGAGCCCCTCTGAGATTTCATCTCTCTCTCTGTTTCCTTCTGTTTCTGCGCTCCCAGATTCTGACCTTTCACCGTTTCTTAAATTCCAGGAGATCCGTAACTCCGATTGGGCTGAAATTTTAACACAATTTTTATCCGGATATTAGATTTCTTGCGGAGAAAAAAGGGTAGAAACCGCCTTATAGAGTGGCCACAAGGGCCCAAGGCGCGCCCTACCCCCTGAGGCAAGCCCCTGCCTTGTGGAATCCTCGGGCATCGTCTCGCGTTAATTATTTTTCCCAAAAATCACATATATTCCAAAAAAAATCTCTGTAAGTTTTTATTCCGTTTGGACTCTGTTTGATATGAATTTTCTGCGAAACAAAAACCATGCAATAAACAGGAACTGGCACTTGGCACTGGATCAATATGTTAGTCCCAAATATAGTATAAAATGGTGCCAAAAGTATATGAAAGTTGTAGAATATTGGCCTGAAACAATCAAAAATTATATATACGATGGAGATGTATCACGCAACTCCTCCTCCCGGCGCTCCTCGATCTCCATCGCCTTCCGCATCTCCAGCTCCCGCTCGGAGATCTCATGAGGAAGCATGTGCTCCATGGCCACCGCCGCCTTTTCGGACGTGGGTTGCATGCTGGATTCTGAGGTGGCCTGGAATATCTTGGCTTGTGCATCCTCGATCTTGGCGTGGATGGCCTCGACCCGGGCCAGGGCGACATCGGCGGCACGGACGGCAGCTCGAGCGCTCTCGGCGTTTGCAGCCGCCGTCGCAGCGGATGCGGCCGCGCTCAATGCGGATGAGGCAGCACTCACAGCGTAGGCGGCCGCGCTCTCGGCGCAGGCGGCGGCACTCGGGAAGGACGCGGCCACCGTACGGGCCCCCACGAAGCGTTTCCATAGCGTCATCTTTGCAAAAAGGGATTGCGGCAATGGGGATCGGGATTCGTGGATTCGGAGGTTGCCGGCACTGTTGCAGACGAAGCGAGCGAAGCTTAAGGAGGAAAACTTAAATAGACCCATGAATTTTGATACCAAACGGTTCGTACAAAAAACTGTGTGTGATGTTGTTGATATTTTTTATTAGATGTGAAATACGAATTTGGAGTAAAGTGGCAACGGATGGTGTTTTAAATGTACGTGAAAAATTTGTAGTACTAATACAACTGTCATGTCAAAATTTGGAAAATGTCAGGGGTCATTTGACCTTTTAAAGACATTTATGTTATTTTCTAGCCATTTAATGACCGTAATTCAAATTTGAACTACATATACATGCAATAGCTAACCATAACAGTTTGAAAAGTCATATTTGTGTACTTGTGTGTGAGTTAATTACATGTGCAGTAAATTGGAAGGAATTTTCAAACATATTGGTCTCACGGCTATGACACAAAGCATGGAGTGCCATGGAATTTAGATTCCAAAAAATTAAAAAAATATCAGAAACACATGAAACCTTGCTGGATGTAATGTCATGCCACAAAGATGATGTGGTAAATTTTTTGGCATGTTTGATGAAAGTTTGGACACACACCCCTCACAAGCCGGAGAAACTCACTAGAAGCCTCGTGGTTTCGAGAGGGAACAATGCATGTTTGATGATGAACGGGCGATAGCTTCCTCTTATGGCCTTCAAAAATTTTCTACAGTTAACATGCACTAATACAACTCTCATTTCAAAATTTGGAAAATTTCAGGGGTCATTTGAAATTTTAAAGACATTTAAGTGATTTTCTAGCCATTTAATGACCGTAATTCAAATTTGAACTACATCTACATGCAACCACTAACCATAACGGTTGGAAAAATCATATTTGTGTACTTGTGTGCGAGTTAATTCCATGTGAAGTAAATTGGAAGGAATTTTGAAATATATTGGTGTCACGGCTTGGACACATGCATGGAGTGCCATGGCATTTAAATTCCAAAAAAAAAGATCAGAAACACATGAAGCCTTCCTTGATGTAATGTCATGCCACCAAGATGATGTGGTAAAAAATTTGGCAAGTTTGACGAAAGTTTGGACACACACCCCTCACAAACCGGAGCAACTCACTAGAAGGCTCGTGGTTCCGAGAGGGAACAATGCATGTTTGACGATGAAGGGGCAATATCTTCCTCTTACGGCCTTTAAAAAATTTCTACAGTTAACATGCACTAACACAACTGTCATTAAAAATTTGAAAAATTCCAGGGGTCATTTGACTTTTTAAAGACATTTAAGTGATTTTCAAGCCATATAATGACCGTAATTCAAATTTGAACTACATCTACATGTAACATCTAACCATAACGGTTTGAAAAATAATATTTGTGTACTTGTGTGCGAGTTAATTAAATGTGCAGTAAATGGGAAGGAATTTTCAAACATATTGGTGTCACGGCCTCAACACATGCATAGAGTGCCATGGCATTTAAATTCCAAAAAAAAGATCAGAAACAAAGGAAGCCTTGCTTGATGTAATGTCATGCCACCAATATCATGTGGTAAAATTTTTGGCATGTTTGACGGAAGTTTGGACACACCCCCCTCACAAACCGGAGCAACTCACTAGAAGCCTCATGGTTTCGAGAGGGAACAATGCATGTTTGATGACGAACGGGCGATACCTTCCTCTTACGGCCTTCAAAAAATTTCTACTGTTAACGTGCACTAATACAACTGTCATTTGAAAATTTGGAAAATTCCAGGGGTCATTTGACCTTTCACAGACATTTAAGTGATTTTCCAGCCATTTAATGATCGTAATTCAAATTTGAACTACATCTACATGCAACAGCTAACCATAATGGTTTGAAAAATCATATTTGTGTACTTGTGTGCGAGTTAATTCCATGTGCAGTAAATGGGAAGGAATTTTCAAACATATTGGTGTCACGGCCTGGACACATGCATGGAGTGCCATGGCATTTAAATTCCAAAAAAATAAAAAAATATGAGAAACACATGAAACCTTGCTTGATGTAATGTCATGCCACCAAGATGATGTGGTAAAAAATTTGGCATGTCTGACGAAAGTTTGGACACACACCACTCATAAACCGGAGCAACTCAATACAAGGCTCGTGGTTCCGAGAGGGAACAATGCAAGTTTGATGACGAACGGGCGATAGCTTCCTCTTATGGCCTTCAAAAAATTTCTACAGTTAAAGCGCACCAATACAACTGTAATTGAAAATTTGGAAAATTCCAGTAGTCATTTGTCCTTTTAAAAACATTTAGTTGATTTTCTAGCCATTTAATGACCGTAATTCAAATTTGAACTACATCTACATGCAACAGCTAACAATAACGGTTTGAAAAATCATATTTGTGTACTTGTGTGCCAGTTAATTTCATGTGGAGTAAATTGGAAGGAATTTTCAAACATATTGGTGTCACGGCCACAAGACATGAATAGAGTGCCATGGCATTTAAATTCCAAAAAATAAAAAAATATTAGAAACACATGAAGCCTTGCTTGATGTAATGTCATGCCACCAAGATGATGTGGTAAATTTTTTGGCATGTTTGACGACAGTTTGGACACAAACCGGAGCAACTCACTAGAAGGCTTGTGGTTCCGAGAGGGAACGGTGCATGTTTGATGACGAACGGGCGATAGCTTCCTCTTACGGCCTTCAAAAAATTTCTACTGTTAACGTGCACTAATACAACAATCATTTGAAAATTTAGAAAATTCCAGGGGTCATTTGACCTTTTAAAGACATTTAAGTGATTTTCTAGCCATTTAATGATCGTAATTTAAATTTGAACTACATCTACATGAACAGCTAACCATAACGGTTTGAAAAATCATATTTGTGTACTTGTGTGGGAGTTAATTCCATGTGCAGTAAATTGGAAGGAATTTTCAAACATATTGGTGTCACGATTATGACACAAAGCATGGAGTTCCATGGCATTTAAATTCCAAAAAATTAAAAAAATATCAGAAACACATGAAACCTTGCTTGATGTAATGTCATGCCACCAAGATGATGTGGTAAAAAATTTGGCATGTTTGACGAAAGTTTGGACACACACCCCTCACAAACCAGAGCAACTCACTAGAAGGCTCGTGGTTCCGAGAGGGAACAATGCATGTTTGATGATGAACCGGCGATAGCTTCCTCTTATGGCCTTCCACAATTTTCTACTGTTAACTTGCACTAATACAACTGTCATTTGAAATTTTGGAAAATTCCAGGGGTCATTTGACCTTTTAAAGACATTTAAGTGATTTTCTAGCCATTTAATGACCGTCATTCAAATTTGAGCTGCATCTACATGTAACAGCTAACCATAACGGCTTGAAAAATTATATTTCTGTACTTGTGTGCGAGTTAATTCCATGTGTAGTAAATTGGAAGGAATTTTCAAACATATTGGTGTCACGGCCTGGACACATGCATGGAATGCCATGGCATTTAAATTCCAAAAAATATAAAAAAGATCAGAAACACATGAAACCTTGCTTGATGTAATGTCCTGACACCAAGATGATGTGGTAAAAAAATTGGCATGTTTGACGAAAGTTTGGACACAAACCCCTTACAAACCGAAGCAACTCACTACAAGGCTCGTGGTTCCGAGAGGGAACAATGCATGTTTGATGACAAACGGGCGATAGCTTCCTCTTACGGCCTTCAAAAAATTTCTACAGTTAACATGCACTAATACAACTGTAATTGAAAATTTGGAAAATTCCAGTGGTCATTTGACCTTTTAAAAACATTTAAGTGATTTTCTAGCCATTTAATGACCGTAATTCAAATTAGAACTACATCTACATGCAACAGCTAACCATAACGGTTTGAAAAATTATATTTGTGTACTTGTGTGCGAGTTAATTAAATGTGTAGTAAATTGGAAGGAATTTTCAAACATATTGGTGTCACGGCCTCAAGACATGCATAGAGTGCCATGGCATTTAAATTCCAAAAAATTAAAAAAAGATCAGAAACACATGAAGCCTTGCTTGATGTAATGTCATGCCACCAAGATGATGTGGTAAAAATTTTGGCATGTTTGACGAAAGTTTGGACACACACCCCTCACAAACCGGAGCAACTCACTAGAAGGCTCGTGGTTCCGAGAGGGAACAGTGCATGTTTGATGATGAACGGGTGATAGCTTCCTCTTAGGGACTTCAATAATTTTCTACTGTTAACATGCACTAATACCACTGTCATTTTGAAAATTCCAGGGGTCATTTGACATTTTAAAGACATTTAACTGATTTTCTAGCCATTTAATGGCCGTAATTCAAATTTGAACTACATCTACCTGCAACAGCTAACCATAACGGTTTGAAAAATCATATTTGTGTACTTGTGTGCGAGTGAATTCCATGTGCAGTAAATTGGAAGGAATTTTCAAACATATTGGTGTCACGGTCTGGACACATGCATGGAGTGCCATGGCATTTAAATTCCAAAAGAATAAAAAAAAGATCAGAAACACATGAAACATTGTTTGATGTAATGACATGCCACCAAGATGATGTGTTAAAATATTTGGCATGTTTGACGAAAGTTTGAACACACACCCCTCACAAACCGGAGCAACTCACTACAAGGCTCGTGGTTCCAAGAGGGAACAATGCCTATTTGATACCGAACGGGCGATAGCTTCCTCTTACGGCCTTTAAAAAATTTCTACTGTTAACAAGCACTAATATAACTGTAATTGAAAATTTGCAAAATTCTAGGTGTCATTTGACCATTTAAAAATATTTAAGTGATTTTCTAGCCATTTAATGACCGTAATTCAAATATGAGCTACATCTACATGCAACAGCTAACCATAACGGTTTGAAAAATCATATTTGTGTACTTGTGTGCGAGTTAATTCCATGTGCAGTAAATTGGAAGGAATTTAAAAACATATTGGTGTCACGGCGTCAAGACATGCATAGAGTGCCATGGCATTTAAATTCCAAAAATGAAAAAAAGATCAGAAACACATGAAGCGTTGCTTGATGTAATGTCATGCCACCAATATAATGTGGTCAAATTTTTGGCATATTTGACAAAAGTTTGGATACACACCCCTCACAAACCAGAGCAACTCACTAGAAGGCTCGTGGTTCCGAGAGGGAACAATGCATGTTTCATGACGAACGGGCGATAGCTTCCTCTTACGGCCTTCAAAAAAATTCTACTATTAACATGCACTAATACAATGGTCATTTAAAAATTTGGAAAATTCCAGGGGTCATTTGACCTTTAAAGACATTTAAGTGATTTTCTAGCCATTTAATGCAACAGCTAATCATAACGGTTTGAAAAATCATATTTCTGTACTTGTGTGGGAGTTAATTCCATGTGCCGTAAATTGGACAGAATTTCAAACATATTGATGTCACGGCCATGACACAAAGCATGGAGTTCCATGGCATTTAAATTCCAAAAAATTAAAAAAAGGTCAGTAACATATGAAACCTTGCTTGATATAATGTCATGCCACCAAGATGATATGGTAAAAAATTTGGCATGTTTGACGAAAGTTTGAACACACACCCCTCACAAATCGGAGCAACTTGCTAGAAGGCTCGTGGTTCCGAGAGGGAGCAACGCATTGTTGATGACGAACGGGCGATAGCTTCCTCTTACGGCCTTCAAAAAAATTCTACAGTTAACGTGCACTAATACAACTGTCATTTAAAAATTTGGAAAATTCCAGGGGTCATTTGAAATTTTAAAGATATTTAAGTGATTTTCTAGCCATTTATTGATCGTAATTCAAATTTGAACTAAATCTACATGCAACCGCTAACTATAGCGGTTTGAAAAATAATATTTGTGTACTTGTGTGCGAATTTATTCCATGTGCAGTAAATTGGAAGGGATTTTCAAATATATTGGTGTCACGGCCTGGACACATGCATGGAGTGCCATGGCATTTAAATTGCAAAAAAAAGATCAAAACACATTAAACCTTGCTTGATGTAATGTCATGCCAACAAGATGATGTGGTAAAAAAATTTGGCAAGTTTCACGAAAGTTTGGACAAACAGCCCTCACAAACCGGAGCAACTCACTAGAAGGCTCGTGGTTCCGAGAGGGAACAATGCATGTTTGATGAAGAACGGGCAATATCTTCCTCTTACGGCCTTAAAAAGTTTTCTGTAGTTAACATGCACTAATACAACTGTCATTGAAAATTTGGAAAATTCCAGGGGTCATTTGACCTTTTGAAGACATTTAAGTTATTTTCTAGCCATTTAATGACTGTAATTCAAATTTGAACTGCATCTACATGTAATAGCTATACATAATGGTTTGGAAAATCATATTTGTGTACTTGTGTGCGAGTTAATTAAATGTGCAGTAAATTGGAAGGAATTTTCAAACATATTGGTGTCACGGCCTCAACACATGCATGGAGTGCCATGGCATTTAAATTCCAAAAAAAATATATCAGAAACACATGAAGCCTTGCTTGATGTAATGTCATGCCACCAAGATGATGTGGTAAAAATTTTGGCATGTTTGACGAAAGTTTGGAGACACCCCTGTCACAAACTGGAGCATCTCACTAGAAGCCTCATGGTTTCGGGAGGGAACAATGCATGTTTAATGACAAACGGGCGATAGCTTCCTCTTACGGCCTTTAAAAAATTTCTATTGTTAACGTGCACTAATACAACTGTCATTTGAAAATTGGAAAATTCCAGGGGTCATTTAACCTTTTAAAGACATTTAAGTGATTTTCTAACCATTTAATGACCGTAATTCAAATTTGAACTACATCTACATACAACAGGTAACCATAACGGTTTGAATAATCCTATTTGTGTACTTGTGTGCGAGTTAATTCCATGTGCAGTAAATTGAATGGACATTTCAAACATATTGGTGTCAGGGCCTGGACACATTCAAGGACTGCCATGGCATTTAAATTCCAAAAAAAAGATGAGAAACATATGAAACCTTTCTTGATGTAATGTCATGCCACCAAGATGATGTGGTAAAAAATTTGGCATGTTTGACGAAAGTTTGGACACACACCCCTCACAAACAGGAGCAACTCACTACAAGGCTCGTGGTTCCGAGAGGGAACATTGCATGTTTGATGACGAACGGGCGATAGCTTCTTCTTACGGGATTCAAAAAAATTCTACAGTTAACATGCACTAATACAACTGTCATTGAAAATTTGGAAAATTCCAGGGGTCATTTGACCTTTTAAAGACATTTAAGTTATTTTCTAGCCATTTAATGACCGTAATTCAAATTTGAACTACATCTACATGCAACAGCTAACCATAACGGTT
The DNA here is from genome assembly GCA_011799875.1 of Thinopyrum elongatum. NCBI lineage: Eukaryota > Viridiplantae > Streptophyta > Magnoliopsida > Poales > Poaceae > Thinopyrum > Thinopyrum elongatum. The sequence continues at coordinate 643,729,931 of CM022303.1, read as the reverse complement.
TGAAAAATCGTATTTGTGTACTTGTGTGCGAGTTAATTTCTTGAGCAGTAAATTGGAAGGAATTTTCAAACATATTTGTCTCACGGCCTGGACACATGCATGGAGTGCCATGGCATTTAAATTTCAAAAAATTAAAAAAAGATCAGAAACACATGACGGCTTGCTTGATGTAATCTCATGTCACCAAGATGACGTGGTAAAAAATTTGGCATCTTTGGTGCAAGTTTGGACACACACCCCTCACAAACCGGAGCAACTCACTAGAAGGCTCATGGTTCCGAGAGGGTACAATGCATGTTTGATGAAGAACGGGTAATATCTTCCTCTTACGGCCTTAAAAAGTTTTCTATAGTTAACGTGCACTAATACAACTGTCATTGAATATTTGGAAAATTCCAGGGGTCATTTGACCTTTTGAAGACATTTAAGTGATTTTCTAGCCATTTATAGACCGTAATTCAAATTTGAACTTCATCTACATGTAACAGCTAACCGTAACGGTTTGAAAAATCATATTTGTGTACTTGTGTGCGAGTTAATTAAATGTGCAGTAAATTGGATGGAATTTTCAAACATATTGGTGTCACGGCCTCAACACATGCATGGAGTGCCATGGCATTTAAATTCCAAAAAAAATATATCAAAAACACATGAAGCCTTGCTTGATGTAATGTCATGCCACCAAGATGATGTGTTAAAAATTTAGGCATGTTTGACAAAAGTTTGGACACACCCCACTCACAAACCGGAGCAACTCACTAGAAGCCTAGTGGTTTCGAGAGGGAACAATGCATGTTTGATGACAAATAGGCGATAGCTTCCTCTTACGGCCTTCAAAAAATTTCTATTGTTAACGTGCACTAATACAATTGTCATTTGAAAATTTGGAAAATTCCAGCGGTCATTTGACCTTTTAAAGACATTTAAGTGATTTTCTAGCCATTTATTGACCGTAATTCAAATTTGAACTATATCTATATGCAATAGCTAACCATAACGGTTTGAATAATTCTATTTGTGTACTTGTGTGTGAGTTAATTCCATGTGCAGTAAATTGGAAGGAATTTTCAAACATATTGGTGTCACGGCCTGGACATATTCATGGACTGCCATGGCATTTAGATTCCAAAAAAAAAGATGAGAAACATATGAAACCTTACTTGATGTAATGTCATGCCACCAAGATGATGTGGTAAACAAGTTGGCATATTTGTCGAAAGTTTGGACACACACCCCTCACAAACTGGAGCAACTCACTACAAGACTCGTGGTTTCGAGAGGGAATAATGCATGTTTGATGACGAACAGGCGATAGCTTCCTCTTACGGGCTTCAAAAAATTTGTACAGTTAACATGCACTAATACAACTGTCATTGAAAGTTTGGAAAATTCCAGGGGTCATTTGAACTTTTGAAGACATTTAAGTGATTTTCTAGCCATTTAATGACTGTAATTCAAATTTAAACTACATCTACATGCAACAGCTAACCATAACGGTTTGAAAAATCATATTTGTGTACTTGTGTGCGAGTTAATTCCATGTGCAGTAAATTGGAAGGAAATTTTCAAACATATTGGTCTCACGGCCTGGACACATGCTTGGCGTGCCATGGCATTTAAATTCTAAAAAATTAAAGAAAGATCAGAAACACATGACTCCTTGCTTGATGTAATCTCATGTCACCAAGATGACGTGGTAAAATTTTTGGCATCTTTGGCGAAAGTTTGGACACACACCCCACACAAACCGGAGCAACTCACTAGAAGGCTCGTGGTTCCGAGAGGGAACAATGCATGTTTGATGACGAACGGGCGATAGCTTCCTCTTACAGCCTTCCAATTTTTTTTACTGTTAACATGCACTAATACAACTGTCATTTAGAAATTTGGAAAATTCCAGTGGTCATTTGACCTTTTAAAGACATTTAAGTGATTTTCTAGCCATTTAATGACCGTGAATTCAAATTTGAACTACATCTACATGCAACGACTAACCATAACGGTTTGAAAAATCATATTTGTGTACTTGTGTGCGAGTTAATTCCATGTGCAGTAGCTTGGAAGGAATTTTCAAACATATTGGTGTCACGGCCTGGACACATGAATGCAGTGCCATGGCATTTAAATTCAAAAAAAAAAAGATCAGAAACACATGAAACCTTGCTTGACGTAATGTCATGCCACTAAGATGATGTGGTAAAAAAATTGGCCTGTTTGACGAAAGTTTGGACACACACCCCTCACAAACCGGAGCAACTCAAGAAGGCTCATGGTTCCGAGAGGGAACAATGCATGTTTGATGACGAATCGACGATAGCTTCCTCTTATGCCCTTCAAATTTTTTCTAGAGTTAACGTGCACTAATTCAACTGTCATGTCAAAATTTGTAAAATTTCTGGGGTCATTTGACCTTTTTAAGATATTTAAGTGATTTTCTAGGCATTTAATGACCCTAATCCAAATTTAAACTACATCTACCTGCAACGGCTAACCATAACGGTTTGAAAATCATATATGTGTACTTGTGTGCGAGATAATTCCATGTGCAGTAAATTGGAACGAATTTTCAAACATATTGGTGTCACGGCTTGGACACATGCATGGAGTGCCATGGCATTTAAATTCCAAAAAATTAAAAAATAATTAGACATTGTAAATATCTGGTGTTCAAAAAAGAAAATGTAAAGATCTGGCAAGACAATCGGGCCCCACACGATTGGCACTCTATTTCGCGCCTAGAGGTTTGGAAGGTTAGTGGCGCGGGTTATTAATCAGACGCGGTTCTGTATTGAAAACCGTCAGCTATTAAGTTCACACACGGCTTTTTCTGTAGGAATTGTGTGTAATTTAAACTACAGTACTCGTAAATTCCGGCGACCGGCGTGCGAACTGTTCCCGTCGATCTAGATTCCGGCCGCCAACAAATACTACCTTGCTAACGTCGTCCCGCCTGCATTCTCATGTACATCCTCCCCTCGCTCTCTCCCTCTCTCTCTCTCTCTCTAATCTCTGCCATGGCGCCACCGATGTGCCCACGCGCCGACGAGGAGGCGCCGCCCCCCAAGGACGGTCAATCGAAGAGCAGCGACGAAGAGGACCCCTATGCGCCGCCGGACGAGGTTGCGCCGGACCCCCCGACTTTGGAATGGTTTTGGGGCCAGTACAATCTTTGTCTGTGGAAGTCGCTACCACTGGCTGAGAAAGCTAGGCAAGTGGCTTTCAAGAAGGAGATGGCGGAGGAGGAAGTCAGGTACCAGGCGGCCTCTGAAGCCTGTGATGGCATCTGGGAAAAGGAGGCAGTGGAGCTTTGGGGGCAGGCGTGTCATCGTGCGGAGGAGGTGTACGAAGACGGGTACTTCGCGAGGAAGGTCAAAGGCGCTTGGCGCCTCATTGCTGCGTGGAGGTGGGTCGATAAGCTCCAGCGTGCCACCGACGAGGAGCTCCGGTGGGCGCCCAACGAAATTGCAAGCTCGTCCGCGCTCGTCTGCCAGCAAGGCAGATCGATATGTCAAGCGCTGCGAGGCAGAGGAGGCGAAGTACTGCCTACGCGCTGGGAAAACACCGCGCACCAGGGAGCGGCTGGCGAGGGGCTGCCGGAATACTGCCCCCAGGAGGGATTATTAGTTTTAGTATTGTTCATTTTTAATTTTATGCATTGTACCTAGTAGTTAAGTATCATCACGTATATATGATGATATTATATATATTATGTGATGAACTAATGAACAATTAATATATATTATGTATTCCATTTTCTATCTGTTTTCGTATACTAATTTGTATCTAGCTATTATCATCCACATATACAGAATGAAAAGCATATATACACACATTGAAACAGAACATATAAGAACGGAAAATAGAGTACACACATTGAAACAGAGCAATATTATGATTGCTGTGAATACATAGAGATCCACGTCGAAACGACTCAACAAAATAAAACGCGTCCATGAGACCATTACCAGCAGCCCTTGCCTACGGTAGCTCTTGGTTCTGCCTGAACTCGTGCAGGCATTCCTCCAAGCGGTCGACACGCTCCCGGTACATATGGAGCGCGATCTTGAGCTCCAAGTTGGCTATTTCATCGGAGATCACCAGCTCGAGGATGTGACGGCCTTGTTCCTCTACTGCGCTCAGGTGGACACCTGGTCCAAGGAGGCGGTCGAGCCTAGCGACCAGCGCGTTGGCATCGAGCGGGCCACGGACAATGCGAACGGCGCGGCAGGCGTCCGGTGCAAGTACGGCGTGGCCGGCCTCTGGTGCAAGTACGGCGGAGACAGCCTCTGCCCACTCCTGGCGAGGAGTGGGGGTACTGATGGGACATGTACCCAGCTGCGATGCCCTGTCGACGGCAGGCAAGCACCGATGGATCCATTCTTGACGTGCGGCGCACCGCGCCTCTCGCTCTTCGGCGCTCCAACGGTCTCGCTGTGCGGCGAGCCGCAGTCTATCGGCGCGGACGCGCCTAGCTTGCTCTGCGGCGCACCATCGATCATGTTGTGCAGCGAGCGGCAGCCTCTCGGCGCTGCATGCCTATCTTGATCCGCGGCGCTGAAGCACCATGCGCCAAGGGTCTGCTCAACCCTGGTGATGACGCGCATCACGGCATCATCCATCGCATTGCCGGGAAGTGCCTCAGCCTCGACGGGTCGTGGCGCCTTCTCGTTTTCCTCGTCGAGAAGGTTGATGGCAGAGGCGGCGCTTTGGTGGGTTGGCATGCTTGGAAAAGGTGGATGAGCTACATGATACACTTGTTGCCTTCATGTGTCGCGCGCCGCCTAGGTTTATGCGCAATATCGCTGGGTGGCTGCGGGAAACCGGTGAGGAAATGGCGGGAAACGGTGGCGTGTTCATAAAACGCCATCAATTAATGGAAACTTAACTTAAAAGGAACATCGAGCTAGCATGATGCGTGCGGGCACATTGCTCGCCCAAGTCAATGATCCATATACTTGTGTGCCCAACAGAGCACACTATTCACAATAAAGAATAATGTTCCGTTTATCCTAGTAGAGCAGTGGCGGCAAGCGTCACAAGAAGTAGATGATGATCAGATGATCGTTTATCCTAGTTAATTAGGCATATAATAGTTTACTTTGGTGTGTGGAAATGTCATGTGTGTACTAGCCACCTATGTAATTAGATGTTCGCCGTGTATCACACACATATTGTTTACACGAAACATTTCTGTTCTCTTGGCTCAACACAAACAGTTTATCGGAATGAATTGTATGCCCTCCATTGCACACACCTTGATCTGACTAAGCCGTTTCTGTTGCGTTGCCTAATCGAAAATAGTTCATCTAAGTGAACCATATGCCGTATATCGCATACACCTTGATCTGGCTGACCGTTTCTTTTGTGTTGCCTAATCATAAACAGTTCATCCGAGTGAACTGTATGTCGTATATCGCACACACCTTCATCTAGTTGCCCGTTTCTGTTGTTCTGCCTCATGACAAACAGTTTATCCGAGTGAATTGTGTGCCGTATATCGCACACGCCTTCATCTGGCTGCCCATTTCTGTTGTTCTGCCTCATCGCAAACAGTTCATTTAACTGAACCGTATGCCCCGCATCGCACATGCAACTAAAATCTGACTCATGTTTGATGTATCCGCCATCGCAAACATTTTACATCTTTTTTGACGGTTTTTTTTACACCATCATTTCTGATTAATGCATCGCACACAGTTTCGTCGAAGGGTCTCTGATTGTAGTGTCACGTTAGCAGTATCCTGCAGTAGTGCAAGCACACGACCCGACAATGCATGTCCTCAAAAAGTTACAATCGGGAAAAGAGAAGTAGCCGGCTCGTTGTAATTATGGTGATAGAGATGACAATTCTAGGGGAACATGCACATGTCTTCCCTAATGCACATGTCTTCCCTAGGGTGAAGGTGCTACTTCTTATTTTTGGAGTTCTGGAAACTAACTGAGTGCGAAAGATATGCCTTCGGGAGGTTAATAGCATAGCTTCGACGACCCTCGAATATCTAAAATAGTCTAAGACGCCTATCGAATTTGGCCACCCCGATCACCCGACTCATGTGTCATTCTCGGGAAGGGCACGATCTTGTGTCTGATCAACTTAACAAAACCAACTTTGTAATGTACCGATGGATGGAGGCAGTGGACTCACTATCCTATATGAAAGCATAATACAGAAAAAAGGAATTCCTCAAATCAGTACTCAACGCCTCCGATGTGATGTTTGATTGTGTGGTTCCAGGGATCAAAGACAAGCCAGTGGGACAATTATCTCTGGAAGCCATCTTCGGTGGTGAGTACCATTTCTGAATGGATACCCTCTTTTTAGAGGTTGTCAACTTTGAGAGTGCATATCATGCCATCCTTGGACGCCCTACCGATGCCAAGTGACAATGTCCTGGACTAGGGGGTGCTAGCCACGTCGGCGCTCCTAATCATGGGGTCGGCTGACGACCTCAGGACAACCAAAGTATGGGCCATGTTTACCATGCCCCACGTCATACTCAAGATGGAATACTCCGAAGACATGGCGCATACTTCAAGACATGTTCAAATATTCATCATGCTTATCCTTAGATGTAACCTACCTACATATAACCCTAGTTAACCATAGTGCCTATATAAGCAGAGGGGTTTGAGACCATAGGGCAACGAAGTTAGCCTCATTCACATACGACCTTGAGGTAGATCATCATGTACTTTATACTCCATCACGATCAATATAATCGAAGCAGGATGTAGGGTTTTACCTCTTTGACAGGGCCTGAACCTGGGTAAAAACCATGTGTCCCTGTTTGTCCGGTTACCATCTAGCCAAGATCACCAGCTCCAGACCTGATTCAACTCCAATATTGGTGGCCCATATAGGTCCCGTTGTGTGGTCAGGGTGGCTCGATGGCTCATCCTCGGGTCAATGACATCATTGGCTGTGGAATTCATCAAGGGGTCGGTGCTACATAATTCCGCTGGCCGTTACCTAGTCCTGGCCCTAGGTGACAGATTGAACAATGAAGAAGAAGGGCATTGGTAGGAAAGGGGCCTAGGGTTAAAAGTGCCAAAGGCAGGCAGGTGGTTGACATATGAAAAATGGAAGGGTGGGGTCTGTGAATTTGGTCCAAAACTTGTTTTTTACTTCTATTTTGTCCAAAAGATTTCTTCTTCTTTTTTGAGTGGTATTTGGTCCAAAATTGAATATTTCAATTCACCAAAAAATTCAAAATGGATATTATATATTTAGTTGGGTTCCAGTTGCATGTTTGAGGTCGTCTATGTCGCCCTTTGTTGAAATAGTGACTCAGAAATACACATTATTCGTGTAGTTTTACTCTTGCGGCATATTCTTTTATGTGACATCCATGTTAATGTTATTGGCAAAAAAAATTGATGATCATTATTTTACGGTACTGCTCTGCTATCCGTTATGCGGCTGGTTAAGTTTTGGCGCGAGAATCAATTAATTCTATTACATATGGCCGTTGGCATTGAAGTTATGGAAATATTATTGATACATGCAGAATCACTTGGGCTCGCAATACTAAAATGGTTAAATATTACATCATCTTGTAACACAACATCATCGTATAACTTAATTACGTACACCGTGATGCTTCACATTTAACAAAATGGTGTGAAAACTATCCAATTTACTTGAATAGCAGTTCATGTATTGCCTAGCTAGAGCCATGGCATAATGCAACACATGAACGTGTCGCCTTAGAACTGAGTAGTCGTTGCGGCTAGGTATAGGTAGGGTGCGAAAAGTTGTAGCACATCTGGCACGGTGTTAGATGGTCCCATAGTCGATTAAATATTGATTTTTTTTCTGTATCCTAGAATTACTATGACCTTAATTGAAGATATTCCAAAGATATATATATATACACATAAACACTATTCTGATCACGGGATCAGAATAATATTCTGATCACAACCTGAACTTCCCGAGTAACGCGCCTGAACTTCCCTGTGTACGAACCCGAACTTCTGGCTATCTTCGCAACCGTGGCTTCCCCCGCGAATTATTCCGGTCGGTAGTGTTTTCTGGGATGTGACTGTAATCTAGATACCCATACCTGCATCTAAATGCTCGTTTTGATTCATAATTTTGCATTTTGGCGGATTCACTCTCTGGGCGAATGAACTTGTGTCTGTTTACAAGTTTAATGCATTCACTGGATGTTCTAGATCCTCTAACATGATGGGAATTTGGTGTAGGTACGAGTTTCGTGGACAATTTGTCGTTAATTTCAACGGATTTGATTTCGGGTTCTGTGTTCTTCGTCCGCGGGAGTGGTTCCGCGGCTTCTATGGATTTGTTGTTTTTATTTGAATATAGAGGGCGGATTTGATTGCAGTAGTGAAATTGGACCGTTCATGCGTTGTTAATTTGATCGGGCAGGCGAATACACCCCTGAAATCGGGCGATTGGATCTCGTGTCAGCCCGTGTTGGTTTCGGTTCTTCGTTGAGACAGCTTGGTGGATTTATCGTTTTGATGTTAAGGCGCAATAGGATATCGTTCGAGGTCGCGGACTGAGAAGGTGTAGTCACCCAAGTGATTAAATCTGAAAACCAAATTCTACTGTCTGTGTTACAGAGTTGGACTTCTGCACCTTTTGTGCTTGAACTTCCCTCGTTTTAATGCATGTTTTTTGGGTGATGCTGCAATACGATCTGTTCGGTTGGTGTTGTTATAAAAATTTTGTGTATGTTTTTTTGTTTTTCAAAGTACTCATATACGTAAATGTGGAGCTGGTCCATAGACACACAAATCATCTTTTTTATATTTATTCTGTCTTCGGGATTAGTTTTTTGGATCATCCACATTCTGTGGTAGTAGTTGGATTTCTATGGTACCAGTGATTGAACTTCCTGGTTTCCACATTGCAAAGCGGTGCAGCATCGCGCTCTATTTTTTCTTTTTTCTTTTTGTTTTTTTTGTAATTTTCAATTTGCTAATTTGGGTTTGAGTTTGTTCCGTGGGCAACTATGGGATTATTCCCAAATGTGCATGCATACCTTACTTATTTTTTTGTAACATGTTTGCATACTTCGAACAGTGGTAGAACTTCAGTATGTGTTTAACGTGAACTTACAAGATTTTTGCTTCTGTGTAATTTGTTTTTCTACATGTTCATTTGATGTTTTTTCAAAACACTGAACTTCTGTGTTTTTACAACTTGAACTTACCTTATTTAGAACATTTGATTAGTTAACTTACGCCTTGTGCATTTTGTTTCTTCGACACTAAACATTATTATTCCTAAGGTGTTTCTTTCTTGGTTTTTTATGTCACAGCAATGAAACTTTTCATGAATGCAGGTCCATCTATTTGACATTGATATTCTAGGACAGATTACATTCCAGGAATCAAAAACCCTTACTAGATTTCTTCTGCAATTTGTTGTAGCTAGTGTGTAAGTGTGGAGCTGGATCACAGGCACATGCTTCCTCTTTTCCCTTAGTCTATGTTTTGGTATAGTTTTTTGATCATCCACTATCTTCTGTAGGATCTGGACTTCTTTTTTATTAATGGTTGAACTTCTGGTTTTCCAGATTGCATTCCACATTTGCAAGGTGAAGGTGCATGGTGCTCTATATTTTCTTTGTTTGGTTTTCTTTGTAATTTTAATTCTTTAGATGTTCTTTTTAGACTTTTGTCTCGTGAGCAATCATGGGATTAGCCCAAGTATGCATGCACTTTTTCCAGATAATCTAAGGGTCGTCGTAGAAGCTGGACTTTCTATGTTGTTCATACGTGAACTTCTGCTTTTACTTCTTTGCAAGGTAATGCAGCAAGTCCTCTGTATTTCTTTCTTCTTTTAAGTTATTTTTCATTCTTTGCATTGGTTTGGATTTTTTTTGACTTAGTCCCATGAGCAGCCATGGAATTGGCTGACGGATATGCGTATTTTTTTTATTTTTCTAGTATGTTTTTGTACTTATAATAGTTGTTGGTCTTCACTGAATAACTATCCGGAACTTCTGTATAATAATCGTTTTTTAACATGTTAATTTGGGGTTTTACAAAACCTCAAACTTCTATATTTTCACTACTTGAACTTCTTATTTATAATTTTGTTTGTTATTTTTTGTATTTAAATATTTGTAGACATTGAAATCGGCATTGCGCGTATTGACAAATGCGGTAGCGCGAGGCCGAGCAGGGGGGAGGGGGGGTCGGGACCCCCCCTCCCCTCCCCCCTGCGAGGCCGAGACAGGAACGAGCCGGAGCAGGCGACGACATGGCGTGCCGCGTCGTCGCATGCGGAGGCGAGTCCGTCACATCCGTGACCCCACTATCTATCTTAGGGTTTAGGGTTTAGGGTGCGTGCGGTGGGGGTGGAAACAGAATAACCGCATTGCGTCCTGTCAAAACCTAGCGCGCAGCAATGCGGTAGCGCGAGGCCGAGCAGGGGGGGAGGGGGGGTCGGGACCCCCCTCCCCTCCCCCCTGCGAGGCTGAGACAGGAACAAGCCGGAGTAGGCGACGGCGGCATGCGGAGGCGAGTCCGTCACATCCGTGACCCCACTATCTACTTAGGGTATAGGGTTTAGGGTGCGTGCTTTAGTTAGATATGAATTTCATCTATTTTTGTACTTGAACTTCTTCTTTTTGTTTCTTAGTGTTTATTTATTCATATGCCTTTACTTCTTTTATTAGAGCACTTGAACTTCTGTTCTTTATTTTTTGAACTTCTTTTCTCTTGTATTTTTAGGTGCATACTTTGTGTATGTATTTTTCTTCCCTTGGTAGTGTATTTGCCATCAATTTTTTGTTTTTAAGGATATCAACAGTGCTGTTGTGTGATCTTATATCATTATAATAGATGCATTCAAATGGTGCATTCATTTATCTACACAGGTATTTACTTTTTTAGCTGTTGGGGGGTAAAACTGTAAATTCAGTGGCGCTGCAATTCCCACGACAGAGAGGCATTAAGTGAGCATCTTCCATCGCCACCACCTGTCAGAAAACCCCTCTCCCCCTGTCGCTCGCTCTCTCCCCCCTCTCCGTCGCTCCGCTACCTTCCTCTCCTCCAACTCCCCTCGATTTCTCCGCCCCTGTCCCCTACCCTCGTGCTGGAGTAACCGGCGCACGCCCCAGCTCATATTTCTCCCCCACGCCCCGCTCTCCCTCGCCCAGCTCGCTCTCTTCTGCTCTGAAGCGAGGGCGGCAACTGCCTGCGCGGTTGCAAGGTGCGCGTGGCGTCGTGGGGAGTGGAAGAACCGGCGCAGATTCGTGCGTGTGGGGGTCGTCTGGAGAGGTACAAGTGCTGCCCCGCCCTAATGCTTGCTTCTAGTTTCACCAGATCTGTCGAGTCCGCCTCCTAAGTGCTCTCGCGTCCGCGTCCTACCCCTTTCTTCTGATGGTTTGCTGGGAGATTAGGTAGGGTTCTTGTGCGTGTGGTGGGTGGATTCCATTCCCCCGTAGTCCTATAGTACTATGAGATGCTTGTGTGTGCTATTTCTCCGATCAGAGTTGAGTGGATTTCATTTACCCTTTGGTGATTTCAGCATTCAGATGCATGTAAGAGAGGGTGTGGTGTGATGGTTGATGGTGAATCTGATGTATCTAATTGTCTTAGTATTGTTGATTTCGAAGTCTAGATTCTGTCTGTCACATGCTAGTTATTTTATGGATTCTTTTTTTGTTTGTGCTTGCCTATATGTGCTACTGTTCATGTTTTCATACTTGTTGATATGTTCTAGTTGTTTCATCCTAGGGTTTCATTTAGTTGTTTTTTGTATTTGTTGTATGATTTTCTACCTGCTAACTATATGCAATCTATCCCCTGTTTTTAGTAGGTTGTTCTAGGGTTTGGAGTTTCATTCATCAAGGGGGTTGTGTTGTCATGGCTTCCAAACCTTCTCCAGGTATCTTAATGTAGTTGGATCTTGTATTTGAAATAGAAGTATTCTTATATATGTCTGCCCATATCTTCACTTAGTTTTCTTGTTGGACTGCCATTCTTATTAGTGTGAACTTCTAAGAAAGGTTATGTGTATGTTTTTTACCCTTAGTTTGAGTTAGTAGAGTGTTGCTTACTTTTTAGTTGATGATTTGCAGGTGAAACTATGTCACCAAGTGTTGTTGGACTTCCCAAATGATTCATATTTATAGTGTATATCTTTTTTTTTGTTATCATGTTCATGGTATTGATATTTAGTTTGCCTGTGAAATAGTATTTGTGGTCATGCTACATCTTTTTTGTGTGGAACTTGCTTGGGTCACATAGTTGAACTTCTGGTTTTAATTATTGTTTGTTTCTAATGAAATTTGGTTGAACTTCTGTTATGCACATTTTGTTTTACTGCTTTGTTATATATCGTTGAACTTCTGGACATTCATGTTATATGTAGTAGCCCCTCTGGTGTAGATTGTTTTCATATTTAGTATGTACATTTTAGTTTGTTGGTTGTGTTTACTGCTTTGTTAGGTATTGTTGAACTTCTGGGTATTGGACATTGTTGTAAAAGTAGAAGTCCCTTTGGTGTAGGATAGCGGATTAGAACTCAGCTGCCTTTTTACTTGCATTTTTTGTAGTTGGTGATGAGTTGAATAGTTCTGAAAAAAATGCCTGCGATCAAGATGGAGCTTCAGAAGTTAATACTGATGCTCCAATATCTGATGCGGCTAAATCACCCATAATCCCTTTGAGTGTGATTGCTGAGGTTGCTTCAAGCCTTGAGAATATTTCAAGCCTCGAGGATCTTGCTTCTGCAGCTCTTGCTTCACCTAGTATGTGAAACCCCTTTTTCTTTTCATTTTAAATTCTTGAGCCATGTTTTTTTAGCTTGTTCAGGTCGGTTGTTTTTGTTTTTGTTCCTGACTTTTTTTATTTTTTGCTTTGATTTTTTGTGTTCTTTGCGTATGTGTCCACAGAGGAGGAAGCTGTGAACACCATCAACGATGTTTTATCTGAGTTGGGTTTATCAGAAACCCCTGCTGCTGCTGAGGAGGGGGCTCCGTCAGTCAAAGGTTGTGATTCCGTTCCAGATCCTTTGTGCTCTCTTCAGATGTCAGACACGCAGTCGCAGTCTGTTGATGGCACTGAACCTGTCACGCAACCCGAGGATGTGCCTCTTCAGCTTCTCCTGGAGGACAAACGTAAGAGGAAGAAGCAAGAAGATTTTGACAAGAAGAGGGCGGCCCGCCTTGAGAAAGGTTCTGATGTTCCTGGATCTGTTCATGCGGCTGAGCTCACGGTTGAGGAAGACGTGCCGTGTGGCAGTGATGGCACGGTTGTCCCTTTTAAGAAGAAAATCAAGAAGACCGCTGCGAGGAAGCTAGTAGTTGGTGAAGTTACTCCTTGGAGGAGCCCACGTGTTTCAAGGCTTGCAGAAGTTGCTGAAGAGGAAGGGCTAGGCCTTGGTGGTACGCCACGCCGTAGTCCTCGTGTGCTTGCCACTGCCGCGCCTACACCTTCTTTGCTTGGTGCTGGTGCATCTGGTAAGGGGAAGAAATGCGGCGTCAAGCGCAAGGTTGCACCTGCAAAGGTCAACAAGGGTGTGAAGAAGCGTTCTCGTGTTAATCCAAAGGACAAGGATGATGCTGATTTCAATGCTGATGATGAGGACACCGACGATGATGATGATGCCGCTAATCAGGTATGAATGTCTCATGTTTACCGGTTTTTAGAGCATTTGTCGCTATTGCTGTAGTTTTTGTGTTTTTAGCACTGCCTTGGCATACATAGCTGACCTTCTGCTCCATATAGACCAATAAATTAGCCGATCTGCTTTGCTTTTATGGTATTACTGCCTTTGAGTACATAGTTGGACTTCTGGATATATACATAAAGAAATTAGCTTAACTTGTTGGTATACATGTTGTATTACTGCCTAGTTGTACATGGTTGAACTTCTGCTTTGTAAATTTCCAACATTGTTGAAAGCATCTTTACTTCTGGTCATGCATGGTTGTACTGCCTGTGTAGACATAGTTGGACTTCTGAAATGTACTGCGTATGTAGGCATTAGTGGAATTTTGGTGGAGCTTGTGTAACTCATTGTTCTGCCTTTTTTCCTTGTCATTGCATTTATTTTTCAGTATCAGCTTGTGAAGTGGCCTCAGAGGAGTAAGAGAGGAGGCAAAGCGCCCGAAGAAGGTGGCCAAGGAGGAGGTGAGGCGAAACGTTTTAACAAGACGGTTCGCTGCTCACTAGGAGAGGTCAAGACATGTGCGAAAATGCTACAAACTAGACACAAGACGAGGGTTATCAAGGCTGGTTTTGGTTGTGTGTTTGACTTGAAGGTTGATTCCAACATTTCTCGTCCTTTGATGGGCAACATCTACACGAGGATTGACCCTAAAACGATGATCCTGGACATGGGTGAGGCGAACAATGTTCTGCGTATTACAAGTGATGCTATTCACCATCTGTTTGGGTTCCCTCAAGGTAATCGTACCCCTCGTAGGCCCTCGAATGATGGGTTCGATGATGCTGTTATGTGGTTGAAGGGCAAGCTTGGGTACGCTAGGAGTGACGACATCAAGACAAAGGATCTGCGAAATATCCTCGCGGAACTTGTGAAGGATGAGACGAAGGATGATCTTGCTCTGCAGGTGTTTTACCTGATTGTTTTCATGAAGGTGGTTATCCCTGGAACGTCTACACGAGTGTCCAGGGAGGTAGCAATGGTTGAGAATCTTGTGTTTGAGGATATGGCAGATATGGACTACTGCTAGTTGGTTGTTGACGATATTCGGAGTGCTGTTGTTAGGTATCAGCAAGGTACTAGCAGAGGAAAAGCTGTCACAGGCTGTGCCATCTCGCCGCTTCTTATGTATCTGGACTGCCTTATCATTGGCAAGACGCCTAATATTGACTTGAGGACCCCTCGCATCAATTTCATGGATCAGGTCAAGCTTCTTGAGCTTGCTGCGGTTGACTTGGTCAAGAAGGGTGATGATGACCCAGCCAACTGGGTGTTTGGGAGACTGCCTGTGAGTGTTTCGATGCATCATTCTTTCCTGAGTAGTTTAACTTGAACTTCTGGTGCTGCTTTCTATATTTTTGTTCCCATGTTCCTTCATTTGTTTTCTGACGCATTGACTTTTGTTTTTGTACGCAGTGGAAGACACAGGCTGAGGTTGTGTTCTTTAGGGTTATTGAACGTCCTGTTCTAACTATGCCTCGTGCCGCCGGCCTAGGGAGTGGAACTTCCCCAAGATTTGAATTCTCCCGGGATGTTAATACTGGTGCCCCCCCTGTAGATCCAGGAGGTTCTTCTGCCCGTGTGAGTGCTGCAGGTGGCTTGTCTTCCGAGAATTTGTTTGAAGCTGCCAATGTTTCGCTGGTTAGGATTGACGGTCTTCTTGAAACCGTTTGTGGGGAGTTGGCCCGTGTTCCGACAACTGTTGATCGTCTTAGTCGCGTTGATGGGATTCTTCCTCCCGGACACGGTTTTGATACTGATTCTTCAAAGGAGGTCTTATCAATGGAAGCTAGATTTCTTGAAGAGCTTCGTCAGAGCACTTCCCACCTCCGTGCTAGCTTTGGGCTGTTCAAGGAAATGCAGGATGCTCATTGCAAGCCTTTTGAAGATGAGGCAAGCGTTGTTGTGAGAGAGATTCAGAGGCAGGATTCTGTTCGTTTGGGTCGTGAAGGAGGCCACGTGGAGCATACCAAAGAGGTTTGTTTATGTTGGCTTTTGATATTTCTTTGCACTAATGTTCATTGTTAGCTTTCAGTTATTACTGTTTGTAGTCATAGGCGACCGTTATTGATTTCATGTGTCGTAAACTGTTTCTTTTTAGTACTAGTGTTTCCTAGGTGACCTTCTCTATTTATAGAACCTGAACTTCAAGTGCTACAACACCTGAACTTCCATGACTGGCCCTTTTTGTTCCCTTTTGTATCTTAGAGTAGTTTGATATCTGACCTGCTATGTTTACTGTATTTTGACTTCCATTATGTGTCGGTTGTGATAGCTGACCTTCTCTGATTATGCAATGTGAACTTCTGCTGATTAGGTATTTGTTTTCTACATGATTTTTTTTTGTAGGCTGTTGATGATGGTGCTAGGGTTGAGGAGGATGTTTTACCTGCGCATGAAGCTGCTCCTGTGCATGAAGCTGCCCCTGTGCATGAACCTGCTCCCGCTAGTGATGTATTAGTTGATGAGGTTCATGGCAGTGAAAATAAGGTACCATTTTTCTTGTCCATTTGTCTCATTTTTTTATTTTACTTGTTTGTGCATTTTATCACTATGTGGCCCTTTGTAATGACTTTCTGTTCTTTTGCCGCAGAATGATGATGTTAGTGTTTCTCCAGAGAAGGTTGCAGACAAGTCCGTCTGAGGCACCGGCTGCTCCGACGGGGTGGACCTGACTGAACCTCAGTCGTCCATTGGCGCTGAGTTTTCTGATGCTGAGCAAGGCAAGACAACTGGAGACATCATTTTGGAGAAAGATCCTGTTGAGTCTGCTGTTGAGACTGGTGTTAGTGCTGCTGCAAGCCCGGAGAAGTCTCATGCAGCAGAGCCATCAGTTGCTGTTGATGATGTTCAAACACAACCAACTGTTTTTGTTGTTTCAGATTCTCTAGCTGCCCCAGCTGCTGCTGCTGTCCTTCCCGACAACGCTGCAATGTCTACTGGAGATGACGATGATGAGACTGAAAGCGATAGCTATGGAGAGGAGGTTGATCATTCCAGTGCTGCCACTGGTCTAGGCAAGGATCCCTGAAGAGAGGAGCATGCTTCTCTCTTCTTTCCCCACCCCCCTCCCTTTTGTAGTTTGGTTTAGTCCATGATATCCCCTGTGAACTGCCTGTGTGGTCTAAGTTGAACTTCTGGGTTTGTGCTTTGTCGTGTGGGTTGTAAATAAAGTTAAGTGAACCTGTTTTCTATGTGGGGTGAAGGTTTGTAATGCATGGGTTGTGATGTTTATGATCCTGTGGTTTTATCTTTTCTAGTGTAGCAGCTGAGATGTGCTTGTGTTTGAATGTTGTGCTTGAATGTTGCTCTTAATTGAAACTGTCGTGAATCTATGTGCTTGAGTGCTGCTCTTAATTTCGATTTCTTTTGGTGAGTAGATAGCGACCTTGCTGTTGTCCGAAAGAAGGTTGATGACTTTTATTACAGTGTAACTAGGCTTAAGAATAATCGTTCCCAGAGGTGAGTGCAGCTGGTCAATATTTACATCATCCATGTACCCCCTGTGAACTGCCTGTGGTTTCATACCTGAACTTCTTTACTATATGTACTTGAACTTCTTATTTACTTCTCTAGTGCTGAGCTTCTGGCCTTTATGTACTGCACTGCCTGTTGTGATATAGCTGAACTTTTGTGCTTGTATGTGTTACGAACCTCCTGAGTTCCTGATGCTGAACTTGTTTTTCTTTCTATTGCTGGCTTTTAGATCAATGATTATGTTCCAAAACAAGGAGTGTGAAGCTTCTGTTCAAGAAGTCGCAATATCTTTTGGTCCTCGCGGAATGCGTACATCCAATGTGGCTGAGTGTGCACTCTACTGTCTACGTGCGAAGTACCAGGGATCGGATAAACTCATCCTGCCGTATTGGGTTTGTGTAAGTCAACCATATAGTGATTTCTTTTCCGTTTTGTTCCTTACCATTTTAGTTAAAACTTGTCTGTCTCATTTATGTATTTTTCATATGTTGGTGTTGTCTGCATTATTTTAGGACAAGATTTTCAGAGGTCAATTTGATTCCCGTGTGAGGAAGTACTTCTTGGCGAGTGGTCCAGATACCATGGATGCACATGATTCGGTATGCAATATCTTGTTCTTTGCCTCTGTATTATTTTTGCACTGAGATCCACTGTGTTAATATTGTTTCATTTTTCTTTGTACCATTTCATATTAATTCTCAGTTTTTAATGATTCGTGTGTTTATGTTGCTTCAGGTTGTTTTCCCCACTTTTCACCCGCCTGAGATTCCTGCTTCCATAGGTGGTGTTGGTCATTGGGTTTCGATATTTCTTGACGTGAAGAATTCAAGGTTCGAGCTTCTCGACTCCTATTATGGACCAGAAGATGAATGTGCGGTACGCCTGTTTCGGCGGATGACCGATAACATCAAGAAGCTTTGGAGCGATGCCAGCAACGACAGGGAGATACCCTTTAGTCCTCTTACCATCGACCATTTCCCTCTGGATTGGATTGATGTGCCCCAGCAGCAAAACAAGTATGAGTTCCACTTTTTCTCTTTATCGCTTCTGTTTATCTATAGTTGTACTTAAGCTGCGATGTGTTTTATTCGTTGGCTTTCTTTTTCTGTTCTAACACTGTTCTTTTACTGCGTTTGATGGCAGTATCGACTGCGGATTCTTCATGTTTATGAATGTTAATTCGTATCATGATGGGGTTCTTGCAAATTATTCCCATGAAAATATCGGGGATATCAGGAAGACGTGGTTGTACTCAATCGCTTCTTCTAACCTGTTTGAGACAGACTTCCAAGCTCTGTTTGGCTACTACACATGTAAGTATTGGAAGTTGGACTTCTTACCTGCACTGCATCTTTTATTCCACCTGAACTTCATATTTTTCTCTGAAGTTGGACTTTTTCTTGAGATCTGGCTGGGCTGCTGGTTTCAGAAGGAGAGGAGCATTTTCATGTACATGAACTTCATTTCTATCTTTTTTATTTTCCTTGTGTGATTTGTTTCAGTAATTTCTTTCCTTCCATTGCTTACTTGGACATGAGCATTTCTTTCTGCTTGAACTTCAGAGATGATGCCTTTCTATGGTTTTGTTAGCTGTAGTTGAATGTTTTCCAGTTCATCGGTTTATCTTGAACTGTGCCTTTGGTTGTACCTGAACTTCATTTAGTTTTTTAATGCAACTAATTTTTTTAGGTCAGCTTGAGTAGTAACCATGTCATCTTTATTAGTTGGACTGCACATTGTGCTGTTCCTGAACTTCAGTTATATTTAATGGTGATGTTTTCTCTTCCTTTTCTTTTGACAGTGGATCCGTTGGACTTGACCGATTACCACTACTCATTCCTCGGGTCACAGGAATACCAGCCTAGGGAGGAATCGATGAGTACAACTCCGATAGAAGATGATAGACCTATTCCTTCCAAGTTGGGAAAGCAGGCTGGTGGTATTCGTGGTACTCCAAAAACCCCTTGCTCCAGGAAGGTTGGTGCAGTCGAAGCAGCCGAAGCAGAAGTGATTTCGTCCCAGGATGATTTTGAGAAGATTGCTTACCCGAAGAATGTTAAATGCGCTGCTGGTACTATTGCTGGTAGAGGTAGGAAGAATGCTGTCATCACCAGGAGGAAACCGGCAGTTGAGTCTGGCAACATAACTTCCTCCAAGAGAGCATCAAGATTGCCTTTGAAGTGGCGTTCTCCTATCGCTCCCCTAAAAAAATACAGTTACCCTCATCTATCCGAGGCCCGGAAGTTGAAACAGTATGTGCTTAGTAAAGACGGTCTGGAGAAGTATTCTGAGTGAGTTTTCTTCTCCTTAACTTTGTTGCTGCCAGAGATGCTACACTGTGTCTGAACTTCTGTTGTTGTAGTATGTGGACTTCTGTTCATTTCTCCCTTGCCTTGGAGTTATAGTGTCTGAACTTCTGTTGTTATATTGTCTGAACTTCTGTTGTTATAGTACCTGAACTTCTGTTTTATGTCTCCTTGCCTTTGAGTTATAGTATCTGAACTTCTGTTTTGTTGTTGTATCTGAACTTCTAATATATTTTTACCATCCTTTTTGTATTCTGCAGGACAAGCTACTGCATGTTTAGCATCCCTGGCAATGTGATTGACCTCACAGGACATGTCCTTTATACTCTTTTCGGTGAAGGGCAGCAGATGGAAGGAGACATAATGGATTATCTCCTAAATTTGTGGAAGGATAATCCGGAGACCTCTGAGATATTCTCTAGTGCTAACAGGGTTGTACTCAGTCCCTACTTCATACAGGTTTTATTTCTTTGCACCCCTATCTCCCTTTTTCTGCCTTAGTTTTGATGTAGTGGCGTTTGGGAGGTGTTTTAATTGTGTTTTTGTGAATGCACAGTACTGCCTGGATTATGATTTCTTCTCTCCAATAGTTCCAAAGTTCGATGTAAAAAATTCTGTTAAACTCCTCCCAATGTTTGTTCGCAAGGAAGAAGACCTTCTTAATGCAAAGCTGGTTAGGTTTTCATAACTCTTGCTTTTTTTAATTTCATGTGCATCCTTTTGCTGAGTTTGTCAAGAAGTTTTTGTTCATGCCGGTTCTTCAATACATATGCTTTGTAGTTTGTGTTCACCGGTCCTTTCATTCTTGGCAGGTTTTTTTGATACTATTCAAGCCAATTGGCACAATGGCGCACTACAGTGTGTATGTGGTGAATAGATATCATGGGAGCATTGACATCCTTGATTCACTTCCTTACGCTAATATGGAAACGTCACGAACGAGTTTCCACGGAGGCTGTCAAAATATCGTGAGTGTTTCTTAGCTTGTACCTCCTTTCATATTCTCTTGTTTGACACGAAGTTTATTATGCCTTGTGTTGACAAAATATGTTGCTGTCTCTGTTTTGGTAATACTGCTTGAACTAACTATGATTTGGAAGTTGAACTTCTGCTATTTGTTTAGCTGGATCTTATGCAAGTGTGGCTTTTTATGTACCTGAACTTAACTATTTTGGTTAACAT